>BJCN01306528.1:0-12717 GCA_018326445.1 Flaveria brownii
TTTCTGTAAAAATTATCATTGTAAAAGTGATTAATAATCATTTCTTTATGTTCATTTGTATTGAGTATATCAATAAAATTGTTTGACCTTTTATTTTATATGAACGGTTCCTACATCATCAATACTAAAATCAAGCTATTATATATATATAGTAAAAGATGTGGATTTTGTGGGAGGAGTGAACACTAATCCATCCTTAGATCACAGTACTCCGAAGTAGAGTCGTACATATGTCGTTAAAGAAAAAAAATTCAAGAGTCATGTAACATGTATATATTTTTTTGTTTTTTTGTTTTTTTTCTTAATTTCGAACTACCATGTTTGTGTTATATATTCATAGGCAGGAGATTAGAAACACAAATCCCCTAATGGTGCCCTCACTAGTCCCTCCTCCACTCCTAGGGAGACCTGGGTTTGAATCCTGTATCTTTTGTGATTTTTTAAAAAAATTTTAAATTTGTTAAGTTTAAAAAAAATCATTCTTTAATTTGTTTTTTTGGATATTTTTAACTTTCTTTTTTATTTTTGATCTTTTCTAAATCTCAACCATACCCTTGCAATTTAAAAGAACTCGTTGCAACTTAAAAAAATCATTCTTTTAATTGTTTTTTGGATTTTTTTAACTTTCTTTTTTATTTTGATCTTTTCTAAATCTCTACCAGACCCTTGCAACCTAAAAGCACCTCGTTGTACCTGCACGGACTTTGCTTACTAGTTTAATCGTACATTTCAAGTTTCTAACACTTAACTCTTATTTTAATATATTTGGTTGTTTTGGGAATCTTTATAAATAATTTGTTTGAATTTTTCCGATATAATACTATTTGTTTTTAGTGTTGTCAATGTTATATTAGTATAACTGGATTTCTCAAAACCAAATGAGAAATAAAATTAAACATTAGATATGAGCTAGGAGGTGTGAAATGAGTACTCATTAAAAAATGTTCTGATTTCGAGAACCATGAAACCTCAAATGTTGTAAGGGGCTTCGCTCTCGGAACAAAATTGAATTGTAAGGGGTTGAGTTCCTGATAAGGATTATGTTTCAAAATTGCCTTATCAATGGAAAATAGCTTTGAAATGATGGTTATATTAGTAGCAAATCATATCATAGCCATAACAATTGATAAACAATGACAATTGATGAATTGTTACAGACTTGTAGTTGTTTTTCACCAGCAAGTATCATCAATAGTAACTTACCAAGCAGCAACAACTTGGTTTCAAGTGGAAGATCCATTGGTTCCAACTAATGCAACTATATAATTGTCACGTTTATAACCATCGATCGTCTTGTCTTTTCGTGAAAATGGTTTGCTATAATGGCTTAACCTTATACAAGTGATTTATTTGGTATGTTTCAAAATCGTACTCATGGCTTCATTTTCACATAAAGGAGATCTCATCTTTTAGAAGTAAACTTTCCATCTTATCTGGTTATTGATTTCGTGTATCTAAAAAATACTTTAATATGAAATGAAATGCACACATGGTTCAGAAAAATAAACCTACATTTGTTTGGATGTTTTGAAAACAAACCTTTTTGTTATTTATAGAATATTTGTTGCCTTTAAAGGGTATAAAACAAACTGCTCAATAAAAGCATATGGACTCACCCGTAAGAAAAAGCCACGGGCATGATTGATAGGTCATGGGTGAAGGGCATTTTTGCAATTTTGCCTACCACTCGGTGGTGCCACCTCTGGTTTCATAAAGTTTAAATAACAATATTACAATAAACTCTATGTAATAAAAGGAGTATTACTCGGGTGTGGAGCTGTACAAATAGGGTGACAAGAAGTTAATCATGTTATGGATTACTTTGCAACATGTTTAATAAATGGCTTATGTTTGAGTTGACTCGTTTAATTTTAACGAGTTTAGATATTTATCAATCTGTTTAACTCATTTTATTAGAATCCCCAATCCATTTTTAGCATATATACAACTTAACTTGATTATTACCCCTCATCTAATTTAACACATTTAGATAAATGGGTTCAATGAGTTATGTTTACATTGCATTATTTTAAGAGTTTGTTGGTTAGAGTTAATGATTTTCAAACATAAAATCTTATGATTCAAGAAAGATAAGCTTATATAACAATTTTATTTGTTGATCCACTTCACAAAAACTTCAAACATATTAAATTTTAAAAAATTAAAGTACGTATTTTTATCCTGACATCGAAGAAAAAGGATTTACTTAAAGTTTAACCAATCTACCTTTTCGAATCATGATTAAATTCCTAATTCTTTACATTGATTTATTTTTTGAAATATTTGGATAGAATTTATTTATACGACAAGTATAATTTAGGGACTTAACGATAGCCTAAGTCAAGTTAAAGACTCAATTTACTTATGTCAAAGTCAAAAAATGCTTCGAGATTAAATTATTTAGAATTTAGAAATAAACTTTTAGGTGTGACATGGTCATCAAAAGGGGCTTGTGGTAGATCTAGAAATAGATCATAATAAGTTTGTGAGTTTATCATTAAAAAAATATGTCCATAGCCTACTTTCATTAATGATTTTTTCACACAAAAAGTTACAATGCTTTTAAATTCTTACAAATAAAAGTTGTTTTAAAAGATATTTAACTAGTTAAATCATTGGGACCGAAATTGGCACTATCCAAGTAATTCAGGGGGCTTTAACGTAGTTTTTGTTTGATATCATTGAAGGTTGATCATAAGGGGTGTTTGGGATTCCATCTTAAAAGTCCTTTTTGACTTATTGACTTGTCAAATAAGTTAATAAGCTAGTATGGAGTGACTTATTAACTTATTTCCCTCACAACCATCAGATTACCAAACACTATAAAATGATTTTTTAACTTTTTAAAAGTTAATAAGTTAAAAAGCAAGTAAAAAAAGCACTCCCAAAACATCCACATAATCTTCATTCAACTTGATCATCGGTGCGATACTGTTAAGTATAAAACAAACTCTCTCTGTACTTACAATCCAAACCTATGGCTGAAGATTATAATCCAGTAAGTTCAATCAATCACAATTTCAGTTTTAAGATCATTCAATCTTCTGTTGTTCGAAACCCTCACTGTTTTCTCTTGTGTTGCTTTGTATTTATGCGTTAATCGGTGATTGTAATGCCCACAGACGAACTCCATTTGTTTTTCGTAACAAACCCGGTGTAAATTTCGCAAAATTAGGATGAATTTTGTTCATCGTTGTAGGTATAAGTTCGTTGATCGTCAGATTGTATCAGTGTATATTTTACGTGTCAGTTTTGACTCTTAATTTACGAATGGAAGCTTTTTAGGGTTTGTGAATGACCATGAGAGTGCACTGTGTTTGTTTCCTGAGTTGAATTAATTTGTTAGTTCTTTTTTTTTTTGGTTATCAGTCGCTATACATTACATATTTACATGACTTGGGATGCTGTGGTGTTTTAAAAAAGTTTTATTACACTTACTGAGATAAATGTGATTTTCTTAGTGATGATCGAGTTTTGATTATCCAGTATCATGTAATCTCAAGTAAATTGCACATCCAAACACCCCCAATTTTGCACATTTTAGTTTCTGTTTAAGTAATACTAGCTCACCTGGATATTGCAGCAGTCAGACGGATGCATTGATATTGGTGAACCTGAGACTCGTAACTGTGAGATCAAGCTGGTTAGTAAACTTTAATAAAGCATTTTTCTTGTTATTCTCCTTTTGATGGTGTTTCGGGTGAAATTTTGCATCTTACTACAATGCGCTGGTATTGAATTGTAGAGATTAAATCCTGTTAAGCATAGAGAAAAAGTTTTTGTTGGTTGTGGTGCTGGTTTTGGTGGTGATAGACCACTGGCAGCTCTCAAGTTACTTCAAAAGGTCAAAGATCTCAACTACCTTGTACTTGAATGCTTAGCAGAACGCACCCTTGCTGACCGCTACCAAGCAGTGAAGTCAGGCGGTGATGGTTATGACCCCCGTAGTATGTTTTCATCATCCTTTTTTATGTTGGTCCTTATTTCCCACTTCCTTTGTTTCTCATTGATATTTTATTACATTGTGTGCACATCTAAGTGGGATCAAACCTGATAAAATAGTGGAAATTTCCTCCAAGAGAGGGACACATGTGATCATGGATCAATGAACTATCTGTCATATGTGTTTTAGTTTATTAATTAGTTACTGAAAAGATTCTAACTTTTAGATATAGGAATTCAGGAATATTGCATATCCATTGACCATTTTCTGTTACTGGTCTACAATTATGCAGTTTCAGAGTGGATGCAATTGCTCCTTCCTTTGGCTGTTGAGAGGGGAGTCTGCATTATTACTAACATGGGTGCAAGTAAGTAACATTAATCACATTATATATTCTTAAGATCTTTTGTATGCTCGTCCTCATCAGTTTGGCCTATACAATTTGTCTGCTTTTTGAAATGCAATTTTGTTTTCCTTGGAAGCAAATGCATCGGCTGCTCAGGAAAAGGTTTTGGAAATTTCAAGCACACTGGGTGTTAGGATTACTGTTGGTGTAGCTCACCAGTTTGATATTGCCAAAGCAGGTCTCATGTCACTCACTCTTATAACTTATATTTGTGAAGCTGATCTCTCTCTGTTTTTTTAATCTATCTCACCATTGACCATATTCTTTTCATTTTTTCATATATTCAGGTCTTGATTCTAACTTGAGAAATGTAAACGATGTAAGAATTCAGTGCTCTTAACTCTTATATTATATCTGCATTTAGCAAGAACTTTAAGCATCATGATCAGACCATATAGGATAGCCTCAAGTGACATGAATCAATACTGATGAAAATTTGAACCTTTTCTTCAAACAAATGAACAAATGGACTTATTATTGTGTGTTCTCCTTCCATTTGCCACATTGATATTTACAATGATTTTCCTCTTTTTTGCCTTGGATGATGCATACAGGGTATAAGCATGTATCTAGGGGCAGCTCCTATTGTGGAGTGTCTTGAGAAGTACAATCCCAATGTTGTCATCACTTCTAGGGTTGCAGATGCTGCCTTATTTCTAGCTCCAATGGTATGAAATGATTGTTTCCTTATATACGACAATTTTTTTAAAGGAATCTGCACTTAAATTTTTTTAGTTCTGTAATACTCAACTGAAGAGACTATGGGATGTTCAGATAAAAAGAAATCATCATCTTTATTGGTGTTTTTCAAGGTTTATGAACTAGGGTGGAACTGGGATGAGTTCCTCCTGCTAGCCCAAGGCTCTTTGGCTGGACACCTGCTAGAATGTGGCTGTCAACTAACTGGAGGATATTTTATGCATCCAGGTGCTATCATAAATACTGGTTGTCTTATATTTTAGCTCTTTCAAATGCATACACTTAGACTTCTAAGGTCTAACCATTAGCTTTTATGATCTATAATGATATGGATTTAAGTACATTTCTAGTCCCAGATATCTTTTCTTTTTGTTGTCAGTTATAACCGTCTAATATTAATATACTCGAAGTCTAGGGATAAGTATTTAGTCTAAGGTAGAAGATTTGATGTTTTGACCTCAAAAGTTGTATCTCTTTTTACAGTTCTTGAAGGTTAAGATGCATGCTCTATATTGTGATTGCAGGAGACAAATACAGAGACATATCTCGTGCAAATCTTCTTGATCTTTCCCTTCCTTTTGCTGAAGTTACATATGATGGGGAAGTGGTTGTAGCAAAAGCAGATGGAAGTGGTGGTGTATTAAATTTCAGTACTTGTGCTCAACAGCTTCTTTATGAGGTTGGGGATCCAGGTGCTTATATTACCCCAGACGTCGTGAGTTGAATATCCACATCCGCATTTTTTATTAACTGATTAAATGCAAAAAGAAATAAACTGATTAAAACATACTGGAAGCAGGTTATAGACTTCCAAGACGTTTCATTTAGCTCATTATCGACCAATAAAGTTGTTTGTACTGGAGCAAAACCAGCTGCGACATCTGTACCCGATAATCTTTTAGCACTAGCTTCAAAGGTACTATGGGAAATGTGTTTTCTTTTTCGATCTGGATTCTCATTCTCTGTAATTGATAAATTACAGCCTTTATAACGAAGTTAGGGATTCCTTAATCAATACTGAACTAATGAAGACTAATACTATCTGTATTTTAAACATCATGTGATTCCTGTAGTGAATAAATCATTGTTATACATGATTAATCACTTTGAACCCAATCAAAGATTTCATTTTGTTGGTTTATAATCTACAAGGATTAACTAGAATCTTGTTTCTGTCATGTGTTTGCTTTCAGGAAACTGGATGGAAAGGATGGGGAGAGATATCATACGGTGGATATGAATGTGTGGAAAGAGCTAAAGCTGCTGAATTTTTGGTACTTTGAACTGTGTATATAATGAATATGGTTCCACTGCTTATATGACATGTTAGTATCTTATTATTTTGGTAGGTGAAGTCATGGATGGAAGAAGTATATCCAGGTACTAGTACCTGTATAATGTCTTATATAATCGGACTAGACAGCCTAAAGGCAATTAATCTTGAAAACATCACCGTAGCAACTAACGACATTCGATTAAGGATGGATGGATTATTTGAGCAAGAAAAACATGCTATAGCATTCACCAAGGAGTTCACAGCTCTCTACACTAATGGACCGGCTGGTGGAGGTGGTATCAGGTCTAACCCATTTTTCACTTCGTATTAACAGGAGCCTTAATCACATACTAATGTAAATGGGATCCATTAAAATGAAAATCTTAATTGGCCTAAATGAATAAGATCTTAATCATCTTGTGTTTCAATTTTCAAATAACTCGTACTACACTCTTGTATTATAATATGCAGCACAGGGCACAAGAAAGAGATCCTGCTTGAGAAAGGATTGGTATGGTTCCCTTCCTATACTCTGTTCTTGATTAACTAATCTTAAGATTATATATAAAATTACCTTTTTGTCCCTAGCTTTAATAATTTTCTTTCTACTAATTATTCGATTCTGATTCTTGAATGTCAAAATAGTCAATATATTAGAATAACACTAACACCTTAGAGACCATAACTGTACGTTAATGATAACCATTGTTTTGTCTAAATAATCAGGTTGGGCGCGAACATATTTACTGGAAAATATCAGCAAAGCAAAACCAACCAACAAAATCCAACAATCAAATTAACCTAGTCCCCACAGAAACAAAATCTAATCATCTATACGAGTTTTTATCTCCCGAAATTCACCTATCACCTGCACCATCAAACCAAAAGGTCCATCTCTATGACATAGCCCATAGCAGAGCTGGTGACAAAGGCAACGACATAAACTTCTCCATAATCCCACATTTCCCACCAGACGTTAAACGTCTCAAAACCATCATAAAACCAGATTGGGTCAAAAGAGTAATTTCACCTCTTCTAAACCCATCATCTTTCCCTGAAACTGATGATATAGAAACAAGAGACAAATGGGTCGATGAACATGTTAACGTTGAGGTTTATGACGTACGAGGTATCAGTTCGTTAAACGTCGTTGTGAGGAACATTCTAGATGGTGGTGTTAACTGTTCTAGAAGAATTGATAGGCATGGGAAAACCATATCAGATCTCATACTGTGCCAAGAAGTTGTTCTGCCCATGTAATCCAAGTGTTGTGTAGTATTTATAAACCATCATTTGAGTTTCATGCACAGTTAGATAGGGGGCTGTGAGTTTATGCACACCAATGGTAAGTATTTTGTGGTTATCTGTTTTGCTTTCTGGTTCCTGTGGCTTGATGTACTATTCTAACTGCATTGACTGTTGGTCTTATTATGTAATGAAACTGATTTTAACAGAATGAATGTGTTTTGGGATTCATATATTTAAACTGATTTTTAACATATTTACGGTTTACGGTGAATTGTTTTATTTAGTTTAAATATGAATATTCCTTTTGAACTTGTAAAAGAATCAAGTCAAACATGAATAAACACTCATATACCTATTTGAAGTGTATGTTATAAAACTCTTGTGGAAGTATGATATATTTCAAGTCTAAGAAAGGAATATATAAGAACTTTTATATACAATACTCGTTTTAGTAACTCATAAATTACACGGGTTGAATGAATAAAATATTAAAGAAATAAAATTTTATTAAATTTAGAACGATATTCAAAGATAATTTATATAGAAATTACATACGAATAAGAACTATAAGTAATAAAAATCAAAATTTTAAACTTTTTTTTTAACTTTTTTTGTTATAAAAAATATTTTGTTTCAAAATAAACCGTTTTAAAAATATATCATTCTTAAAATTTTCCTTCTTCTAACTTTCAAATTTAATTATTTTAGGTTTATAAAAATTTTACTTTTTGAAAACACTAATTTTATAATACTTCATATTTTTATAAAAGTTTGATGTTTTAGAAAATTTCTTATTTTATAAAAAATTATTTTTTAGAAATAATATTAATAAATAGATCTCTTTTCTAATTAATTAATTTTAAAATATTTTTAATCTAAAAAAATTAAAGATTATTATAAACAATTAATGTAATTATTTAATAAAAGAGATAAATAAGAAAATTTTGATGAGAAGAAATATGATGTTGTCACGTTACTTTTTTATCATAATAAGAAAACTAAAACCACGTATCTATTTATTGGTTTTAAAAATGCAAACTATTCTTTTGTGTTTATAAAAATCAAAATAGTTCATTTTGAAAACACATAAGAAACTCATATTTATGTTTTTCATTAATATTAACTTTAATAGATGGGAACAAATTATCCGTTATTTTCTCAAAAAGTGAAAACACGTGTTGGTACCTATCAACGGTTGTAAAATGTAAATAATAAAACCAAATTGATTTTGTGTGATTTGTATTTCTTTTTGTCCATTCAAAAGGAAAGGACTTCAATTATTGGACATGAATCTTTAATTGTTTGGCAACCCATCTTTGTTGGGTTCTTTTCTTGTTAACAACTTTTACTTTTTATTTGTCTTGAACCAAAACGAAGAACATAACCAAAAAGCTAAGAAAATGTCGTTCACGGGGACTTTAGACAAATGCAAAGCTTGTGATAAAACGGTTTATTTTGTTGATTTATTATCTGCTGATGGAGTCACATATCACAAAACATGTTTCAGATGTAGTCATTGCAAAGGAACGCTTGTGGTTCGTGTTTCATTAATCCTCTTGTTTCTCTTTGGGATAACTTGTTTTTATACCGATTTAGAAAGCATGTGGTCAGTGTTTTATCGTAATCACACATGTAGCTCGTTATAATGTTCATGGGGAGTAATTCTAGCTTTATTTTTTCATAATTTTATTATCACCGTAATAACACATTTTTATACCAATCATGCATAAAAACAGTGAGTGATTTATATGAAATTGAAAAAATAAGCATACAATAATAATATATTATCTGTGATTATTAAAATTTATATCATGAAATTAATATGTGAACATCTGGTGGCAGATGAGCAACTATTCCTCCATGGATGGAGTCCTCTATTGCAAGACCCATTTTGAACAACTTTTTAAGGAATCTGGGAATTTCAGCAAGAACTTTCAAACATGTGAGTTTCCTTATCAGTATAATATATTTTATACTAGTTTTAGTAAACCCGTGTAATACACGGGTTGAAAATATAAAAACAATATAATTAATAAATATATAAATATTTCGTATGATTAAGTTACGTATTACTATAACAGTGAAAAATAAAAATAAAAATTTATAAATATTCAAATACTCTTTTGAATAATATAATATATAATTGATCCATGTAAAATTAAAATCAGTTGTCTTAAAATCATACTAACCTAAAATAAATAAATATATCAATAAATATTTTTTTCTTTTTAATTTTTTTTAAATTGAATCTTATTTAGCTAATATGTATAGTTCAAAACAAAATGAATTATTAGTATTAATTGAGTTTCTTAAAATAAAAAACTTGACTAAAATAATATATTAGTTTAGGCGGGAAATTTTTTTAAGGAGTAATATGAGAGTGACATGTGACATCTTAGTTACTCTTTTATTATATAGTATAGATTATTTATAGGGGAAACCTATTATTATGAAAAAGTTTACAAATCCAACTATAATTATAAGTAAAATTATTGTGACCATGTTTTGACCCTTTTCTATCAACTCTCTTATATATACACCCTTATTCATCTAGTACAAGCATGGTTTGACATTTAATTATACGATCGTATTCAATTTTTATTTGTTGGTTTCTAACAATTTTTGCACTATACAACTATTTGTTTAATTGCATTAAACATTTTGCTTCAATCATGCAGCAAAACCAGAAAGAGACAATTCACTGGTATGTTCTTATATTTTATAGAGCTTAAAACTTAGGTTTATTTTATTTAAAATAATGTTTTAATAACATCAGTTTTGTAAATGCAGACAAAGACACCAAGCAAACTATCGTCTATGTTCTGCGGAACTCAAGACAAATGTAGAGCTTGTAACAAGACCGTTTATCCTCTTGAAAAGGTTTGTATTTTTTTAACAAGCATTTTTTTTTGAACGGCTAAATTGGAATCACTCACGGATCACTGGAGTATCATCGTGTCACCAGTGTTACCACGCGATCATATTCCACCACCAAATAATCAATTCAGGAGGAAACTCATAATTATAAGAAAACCCCCCCTTTGTGAGATTCGAACCCATGACCTAATAGCCCCTAAGTCTTATCCCACCACCAAGATACCGCTGGAGTATAATACCTTTGCCTTTTTAACAAGCATATATCTTATACTTTATGCATCAAAACTTACACCTTATGTTTATTTTAGTCAAAGAAAAGAAAGACCACAACTTTTAGTTAAATCGGTCAAAAGTCAACCAATAGTGACGTATCCATAACAAGAATTTATTTGTGTAATTCAAAATTATGTATGATGAATCAAATATCACTTTTAATATATTACATATAAAAATAATAGATACTAACTAGATAACACTAGACAAATACTTTTAATTAACTAATACCATCATGCTATTACAAAATGCACCTTGTGTATCAAAACGTGTCTTGTAGTAGACCACCAAGCAATGCCGATGATTTGTGTGTTGTGCATTACAAGTTGTACATTGTGCATCAAAAGTTGTACATTGTGCGGGGTATGGTAATAACTAGGCCTCGAAATTTGAACCGGTGCGTTCCATGATACAACATGTTAATACATGAATAATGTTGTTTGTGAACATAGGTGACGATGGAAGGAGAGCCATACCACAAGTCTTGCTTCAAATGTGCTCATGGAGGGTGTCCTCTTACACACTCATCATATGCTGCCCTTGATGGTATCCTATATTGTAGGCATCATTTTGCTCAACTTTTCATGGAAAAGGGAACTTACTCTCATGTCCTCGAGGCCGCGAACCAAAAGAAGAATGTCGCGACCACATCTGAAGAGCAATCGGAGCAACAACCACCCAAAGAAGAAAGTGAAGTTGTCGATGATAATCAACCCGAACCATCACCATCACCACCACCACCACCAGCAGAGGATGAACAACCAAAAGAAGAAGAAGAAAAAGAAAAAGAAAAAGAAAAAGAAAAAGAAGAAGAAAAAGAAGAGCAATCCAAAACAGATTGATCATACACCGATACATACACATTTTGGTTAATTTTGTGTCACATGCTTTAGTTTGTATATTTAAGAAAAAGAATTCATATTAATTCCTTTAGAGGAAACACGTTTAAGTTCCTTATTTTTCTTGATCACTAGATTGTGATTCATTTGATGGTCACAAATAATTTTCGAGATTTGATGTATGTATGTAAATATATGGTATACATGAATTAATGACGTATCTTTTAGAATTTCATATTATACCAGAGGTAAAGTTAGATTCGTATTTAATCAATATTTAACATTTTAAGATGAGCATCGATGCATTCATCATTTACATAGTACAAGATTTGATTTGTATGCCATTAAAATTACTACTTACATTTCTAAAGTTTGTATCTTTAGGAAATTAAGAAATCAAATATAATCTTTAAAATAATTAATAATATTTTAAGACTATTGACTTGAAATTAATAAAATATAGAATCCGTAGTTGAGTATTCTAATATGGAATAACTAACTATAGTAGCCCGTGTATTACACGGGTTGAATAAATAAAAAATTAATATAACAAAATTTATTAATTATAAAATAATATTTTAAGATATAATATCACTGAAATTATGTATTAGAAATGACTGTAAATTATACAAATAGTGATATCAACTTTTTAAAACTTCATTTTTTTCAAAAAAAATAAATAAACGTTTTGTTCTAAAACAAACCATATAAAAATGTCATTTTTAAAAATTTTCTTATTATAACTCTTAAATTTAATTATTTTTGGTTTTAAAAAAATAACTTTTTAAAAATACCAATTTTAAATATTTCGTATTTTTAAAAAAAAGTCTTATGCTTTAAGTAAGTTTATTATTTTATAAAAAAATTGTTTATTTAGAATTTACAAATAACATTAATAAATAGATCTCTTTATTAATTTATTAAATCTAAAAAAGTGTTAAATAATATTATTAATAATTAAGGTAATTATTTAATAGGAGAGAGAGGCGGGAAAATTTTGATGAGAATGATTGTGTTGTTGACACGTGTCATCCCAGATACCTTTTTATTAGAATAGGAAGATAATCATATATATCCTTGTTGTAAAATCTATAGTATCTAATAAAAGAAGGTTTTTTTGCCACTTGTCATGTTTTTAACCCACCTTTTTGCCACT
>BJCN01306531.1:0-13645 GCA_018326445.1 Flaveria brownii
AATAGACATTAATATATATGTTATTAGTTTGGTAAATGTTATTACACGGGTAAATGTTATTAGTTTGACCTTAAACATGATTTTTATTGTAGGAACAAATTGATGCTTTGTTTCAAGACCCATATTTTAGAGAACAACTTCAAAATTACGGGCAACATAAACAAGTTAGTGATGAGGACGGTGAAGACGATGAAGATGATGAAAATGATGAAGCTTAATTGATGGATGTTGACTTAATTTAGAATGTAATATTGTAATGTACGTATGAATAGATGTTGATTAGCGGCGACTTGGTTTAGTTTTTAACGAATTGAATGATGGATGTTGACTGTACTGTATGAATGTATGCAGGTTGTTATGTAATATTGCAGGTTGTTATGTAATATTGCAGTGTTATGTAAAAATTTGTATTGGAAAATATGGAAAAACTGAAAAATGCAGCAAGAAGCTGTAAAACCTGCACAGGGGCATTAGCGGCGACTTAAGGCATTAGGGGCGACAGGTTTTTCGTCATTTTTGAGGCCTTTAGCGGCGACTCAATAGCGGCGACAGAGGGGCATTAGCGGCGACTTTTTAGCGGCGACACATTAGCGGCGAAAGTTTGACCATTAGCGACGATTCATTACCGGCGACTTTTTAGCGGCGACGGGTCGCCGCTAAAGGCAATAGCGGCGACATTTTGAGTCTTTAGCGGCGACTTTTGTCGCCCCTAAAGACCTGTCTTCTTGTAGTACCATAATATATTATTAGTTATGTTGACTAAGTAGACACTAAAAGACACGTTGAACTCCAACAAAAATGGAGACGACCCGTTGATTTCTCAAAAATTATAAAGTTTAAACCGTGACGCTTGCATAAAAATCTAAGACGATAGGTGGCATACACTGATACGCAATTAAATAAGTTATAATTTCTTTCTTTTTTGTACTACCATATTTAAGTTTTAAAATAAAGTTAGTTCATAAAATAGCTCAAATACTATCTTTGTTATTGAAGATAGGTAACATGCCCATTTAAATAGCATTATAGTACACATACTTTAATGTTGTGTTAATAGGAAGAGTACTTTTTTATACCTCGTAAAATTCTAAGTTATGAAATGTCATGTTGTTTCCATACGTGTTCATGTGACTTTCTTACTGTCGATGTGACAACAAAAATATCAATTTATTAATTATAAAGAGATGTATTTAAACCAACACATAAAGTTTTAATTACTCTACTTTCTTAGAGCATCACCAATAAGAAATTTAAAAATATAAAAATACCTACATAATCTGTTGTCACATCTTAAGAACATTTATTCTTTAAAACTAAAAAAACATCTTTAATAGTGAGACTAAAAAACACTTAAAGAAATGACCATATTATTATCATCTTTTACATTTAAATATTAAATTTATAAATAAGTATAAAGTGAGAGTATTTTTCTTTATTATTGTTATTTTTAAGTTTAATATCACCCAACCTCTCTTAGCCCCTCCTACACGTAAATTTTGCCACATATCTTGTTTTTCCAAATTCAACCCCATGAACTTTTAAGTCAAAAACTAAATCCCCTTAGGAGGATGCAAATAAAGAACATCCATATGTATAAGAAAAAACATATTAAAACAAGTGATTAGAGAGAGTCTAATAGTAGTGACTAATGCTATAAACTCATATTTCATATATAATTGAGTTATCAATACAAGTTTGTTTCTTGTAAAGCCATAAAATGATATTTCCTCGCAAGAATATCCAACCTGTTGAATATCAATCAATCATATAACAAACCATAGTTTATTACTTAAATTCTCTCTTTTTTTGTGTGTGTTAATGATAAACTCTAGGTTACTAGTCAATATCCTCGGTTTTCCAACTAGCAATAACATGTTTTCTAAAGTGGAGGTTATGTGTTGGAGTCTCACTAGGTGCAATATGCTCCAAGTGGGCTAAGGATTTTACCACAGTGAGTCAATGGTTTTACTACAGTGTGTCTTTGGGTGGTGGGTTTCCCTTGAATGGTGGGCGAGCCGGGTCACCAACGCTGCCGTGTTCGCGGGCGTGGGTGGCCTTTCACCAATGGATTTACCCCAGTGACCGGGCTTAAAAATTATTCGTTGGCCGTTAAAAAAAACAATAACATGCTTTCAGTTTGACCATCCAATGACATTTGAGTACTCTAAGATGTAATCCCCTGTCACCATTGTTAGGCATAACCTTCATCTGGTAACAATCTTCACAACCGAATTTCTTGAGTACATACGAACACATTCCAACGCTTCTTTCGGAGGGGAGACAGATGCCATGGTGGCGGATGAAGCGCGTTGGAGAGGGTGCATGGTTGTTCACGATCAAGGATCTGCTCGGGTCGGCTTGGTTAGTAAATGAGCTGAGCTTGCCTTTGTTTATATAAAGAATTCGAGCCGAACCGGTTCACGAGCCGATACAATTATTGTTATTCCAATGTGAAAGTGACGAGTAGACTAAACAAATTCACCACCCACGAACAATTATATATATACACACATCTATGATTAAAAATAAAAATATTCGAGTCCAAACCGAGCCGGCTCGAGTTTAGACGATTTGAGCCGAGCAGGCTTCTGCCTCGGTATGTTAACAAGTTGCTTTCGAGTGAGTTTCAAACTTCAAGCAATTGCCTAGTTCCCCTAAATTCCTAATCGCCGTCACCATAATTTATTTGATTTTAAGTTAAAACATAACTATGCTTTAAATTTGTATCCGTTAAACTTATTCTGTATGTAATTTTATTAAATTGTTGAGTTGGAATTGGAACTGTAGAATAACTAAATGAATGATAATTTAGAGTTTTGTGTTAAATTTTAGTTTAAAACCAGGTCAAACCGAGTGCTCGATTATAAACCAAACAGAGTTCAAGCATAAACATTATGCTCAGGTTCTTAAATTCGAACCAAACCGAGCGGTTCGGTTTGTAAACGAACTGATTTTGAGCAAACCTTTGTTAAATTCGGTTCATGAATAGCCCTATTCCATACACAAAACGAATATACTTGCAACTTATTAATATTTGATATAAACATGTCATTACAACATAACACACGAGACACCCAGCGTCTCGATATAAAACATGTAACATAGTTGTATTCAACGTCATAAACTCATACCCAAGTGAGTTAACTCATCACTAAAAGGACGCGTTGAGCTCCAACAAAAAAAGGAGACAGGCATACGAATATAGTTATATATTTCAAACAAATTACCAGGAATGACCTGCTGTAGATCAAAAGAGCTAGAGAAATTATTAAATAAACAAAATGAGCAAAATAATTTGAGGCATTGATGAAAATTACCTGGTTAGAAAAACACTGTTATCTTTGTTATTCCAACTGTTAATTCTCTTGTTATATTATTTAAGATGTTCCAACTCGACAGCTTAAGGTTGCCTGACAATTTCCTTTAGCTTTGACCAGTTTACCTTCTGGGCGCATTTGGAGCATATATGTAACATGTGTGCAGACCTAGATTGATAACTTAATCATTACATGGTTAAACTTTAATTATTTAGAGCAGGATGTTAATTAACCATCAAAACTAATCGAACAGTTCAAACCAAAGCAAGTTGGCAGGTTTGAAATATGCGCGGTTTGATTTTTGATGGTTTAATGGCAACCGGAACGACTGTCTAACATTTTTTAATATTTTCATTTTAGAAATAGGAAGTTATGTGTATGTACTATAGTTATGACACTCCTTATCATTTTTGAGAATTAAGCATTTGAATAAAAAAATTGTTCAAATCATTAAACTGTCAAAACAGGCTTGTCATACTAACCCAATTAACTCTATATGAGTTTGGTTTCTCTTTTGTAGAAATCATAGTTAGCAGTTCGACCCGGAATTGCCCTTAAAAGTTAAAACCGGCCCACACTCCTGTTTTAGAGTTGGAATCAAGAATGTTGTTACCTGTTGGGCAAAGATTCAAACCCATCATCAGAACATAAGAAGCAATCTTTGTTTTGGGTGCTTGATTTAGATTGACAATTCCACATACCATCTTCAAATGTCCCTGAACAAGAATTGACTGATAAATTTTAGTAACATGAAGTAAAGAATGAATATGGAAGTATGTAGAGAAATAAATAAACCTGTAGAAGTTGAGGAGCGATTCAGGGCTGAATGAATCTCTTGCTGCACGGACCGTTGCAACTCAATTTGCATAATCATGCAAGCCTCAAGCATCTTCTGCATGTCCTTCATCCTTTGTTCAAGTGTCTCCATATCAATCCTTAAGTCATTGATGATCTCCCGTTCCTGCAATCCGGTTAAATAAATTACTTCTAGCAAACATCTTCTTTTGGTGACAGGGGTGAGTAGAAAAACCGAATAACCGAACTGAGAAACCATATGTCCAGTTATGATTTGCTTATAACTGAATGTTATTGGTGGGTTATGGTTATATGTATAAATAACAGAATAAACTGAATCGACACTAAAACCAACTTTATATTTTGTTTACTTTTATAAATTATATGTTACATGTTGAAAAAGTCTTGTTATATTTTTTTATAAATAACATATTAATTGCTTCTTATTCTCCTTTATGAATTGAAAAGATAACTGATATCTTGTTTGATACTTAAAATAACTGGATTTGTTGATTAAAATTAGCTTAAATCCAAATTAACCGAAGTGATCTAACCATTTCTTCTAATAATCAAATTAACCGAAACCAATATCTAAAACACAATGTATCGGTTATAGGTTTGGTTTTAGTCCATGCCCACCCCTATACAGTAGGATAGGTAAAACACAGTTTGTGCTGGGTTCAAACCTAAGACGTATTCTAGACATCTAACAAAGATCTGTAAATTGTTTAGGTGATGGAAGAACCATTTCTTCTAATAATCAAATTAACCGAAACCAATATCTAAAACACAATGTATCGGTTATAGGTTTGGTTTTAGTCCATGCCCACCCCTATACAGTAGGATAGGTAAAACACAGTTTGTGCTGGGTTCAAACCTAAGACGTATTCTAGACATCTAACAAAGATCTGTAAATTGTTTAGGTGATGGAAGAAGTAAAACTCACATTCACAAGATGATAACATGAGTCAGGAAAATGGCTGTCTGCTACGCCTTGTGAATCATGGTCCCCGTGCGGAGATGCAAGTATGCCGTTTGCGTTCTCATCTAGACTTTGCTGCTGATCCTGATCTTGCATCCATTCATTTTCTAACTCAAGTGATTGATCTTGTCTATTGACATGTGATTGCATCAGCTGGTCTAGTCTTGAACCAAAAGCACTTTGAAGAAGATTAGAGACTCTTCTCCTACATACCATGAATGATGATTCTTTAAATTTATTAGTTGCATTATTAGAATAATAGAAGTTAATGATTGGATGTAAATATATAATATACCTGTTTGTAAGTTCTCTAAGTTCAACCACCCTGCTGCCATTATCAACATCATCATCAGACCAATAGAATGTAATACTACTACTAACTAAAGCAGCTTCCAGATAGGAATTATTTCCACCAAACCAACTTTCTGTGGGATCCACAATACTTTCATTGTGATACCAATCTTCCTCTTCATGTGATTCTTGAAAATCTCTCCCAACGGTTTCCTGATACCATCCACCATCATCATGTGATTCTTGTGGATTATGGGATGCATTTGGAATCTCATAAACAGTTTCTTCAGCTTGGTCAATGTGGTCAAGCTTCATGTCATTGTTGGATGAGGAGTTAGAGTTAGACTGGGTGTGTTCTTGTGGATTGGTGGATTCCAAGTTCGATGTTGAATTAGTTGTCTCAAATTCCTCACCAGCAACTTGTTCGGTGTGCTCGTTAGTCATGACATTGTCAGATGAGGTGTCAGAGTCAGATAGGGCATCGTGTGGATAACAGTCAACTGTGAATGGTAGTTTCTCTCTTTCCTCATGTTGCAGAATTTTTCTATCATGCATTTCTTCAACTGCCGAAGGAAGTTCTAGTGGATTGTGGGACTCATGGTTTGTCAAGTTAGTTGTCTCAAAATTTTCACTGATGTTATGTGGCATCTCCTGAACTGCTTCTTCAGCTTGTTCAACGCAATCATAATTATTTATCTCATTGTTAGATGAGGTGTCAGAGTCAGACTGTGCAGCATGGCCAAAGCTGTTCAGTCTGGTGAGGAACCCTTTCCTAATTCAAGTAAACCGTTTAGTTTATCTAACAAATAAGAGTTGAGATACATAGGCCACTTTTCTTCTACTTGCAGAATTTCATTACAATATAGCAAAATTATTGCACTTCATAGTATATCTTCCTAACAAACACTTATACTATATATCAACTAGAATGTGGTCACAGGTTAAAGTGGTCAAAGTTTTATATACGTTTATAAACAAGGACAAGATCTAAAAAAAGTTTACAAATATAAAATTATTGTAGGTTGTATAACTATTTTATTAAAAGGGTGAGGTTATTCTACAAAGTGTATTTTTGCTACAAAGTGTGAGAAGACACAATGAGCCTAAAAAATCATAAAAAAATTAATATCTCACAATCTAATTTGAATTTTAAAAAAGTACTTCGGAGCCTCTGTTCCTCTCGTTGTCCTCTTTCAGAAAAAAAAAATAAAAAAAATAAAAAAAATTTCATTGTGTATTTATATGACACAATGACGTCATTGTGTCTTTTATATTGACACAATGAAGTCATTGTGTCTTTCATAAATGACACAATAAAAAAACGTTAATTTTTATATTTTTTTTTATTTTTCGTTTATTTTTTTTAGTTTCAAATTACTTTTTTGAAATTCGATTTAGATTGTGAGATATAATTTTTTGTGTCTTTTTTTTACTCATTGTGTCTTCTCACACTTTTTAGTAAAAATACACTTTGTATTTGAACCTTTTTCTTATTAAAATACTAGATTTCTAAAGATTTTATATAAACACTTTTTGAAATAAAAATGAAATAAGTTTGGTGGGGTGGGGCCTTCATTTTCAGTCGATGAGATCACACAAGAGGAGGTCAATCATGAATGCCATTCGACGACACCACTCCAAATCCTTCAATGAAAAACAAAACCTATATTTTGGTCAAAGTGGCTTTTTTTTTTCATTTTCATCATTTGGTTTGTGTTTTAATTCTTGTAATATGTTATTACAGGTATTACTACTCTGTATGTTGTATTTTCCAGAGCATAATCTTTACATTAACTATAGTTTTAATCAACAATTTAATTTTACTGTTCCTACTTTGCCAAAAAAGTGTCAAAAGAATATCTTGAAGTTTCATAAAGATTCAAGTTGATTTTTGAAATGGATAAACTACTAGTCCAAACTATCTACTAAAAGTCTGACAGACAAAAGGAAAAGAATGTTCTTCACTTCCACGAGCTGCTGCTGCTGTCCGCCTCTGCCCCGAGCGCCACTGTCCACCTCAGCTGCTGCTGCTCAGCCGGACCGCCACTGGCCCACTGCCCACAGCCGACCGGCCGCTGCCGCCACGGGCCACACCATTCCTTCCGCTACACGGTAATTACTAATATTTTTGAACTTTTAATTTTTTAGTTTTGATTTTGTTAGATATCTAGTGTTTGTAATCTATTAATTATGGATTTCTTTTTGTTTAGATAAAACTTAGCATTAGGTAATGACTTATAGTTTGATCATTTAGTATTGATTTTAGATTTCTAGGGTTTGTAATCTATTAATTGTAGTTTTTTTTGTTTGTTTAGATGAAATTGGACTTTAGGTAATTACTTATAGTTTTGATTTTGATTCTGATTTCTAGGGTTTGTAATCTATCAAACGTAGTTTCTTTTTGTTTAGATGAAATTAGACTTTAGGTAATGACTTATAGTATTGATTGTTTAGTTTTGATTTTGATTCTAGATTACTAGTGTTTGTAATCTATTAAATATAGTTTTTTTTTATGATTTGATGAAATTGGACTCTAGGCAATGACTTATGGTATTGGTTTAAGTTTGATTTCGATTCTATATTTATAGGGTTTGTAATCTATTGATTGTAGTTTTCTTTTTGTTTAGATGTAATTGGACTTTTGGTTAGACTTTGTTTCCAATCACAAATATTAAATTTGTTAATTGTTATTGTGTATTTGTGTAAATATGTAATTGGTTTTCACTTTGTTATAAAATTAGGGGATTTGAAACTTTGTACAGGAAATCTGATTCTAAACATGTTCTTATTTGCAATTTATTTTATTATTAAATGAATGTACCGTAAAAAAAAATCACATTGAATGAATTTATCCTAAAAAATAATATTGAATAATGTACCCCCAAATTTTCTCTTTCATTATTGAATCACTGTACCTCAAATATTTTTTTATATTGAATGAATGCACTGCAAAAAAATATTTGGGATACCCTTAAATTTATGGGCTAGTTCCGTCACTATTCGCACCTTAGGAAAATTCAGTTAAACAAAAAGTGAGATAAAATGGATAAAAATAAGATGCACCTTATATCAGATACAGCATGTGTTTGCCTCAAAAACCCCAATTCACTTGCTGCTACAGAAGTCTGTTTTTCATCTTCTACAAATCTTTGGTTCCTCAAAAATCTACCCTTGAGTAATGACTACAATTAAATTATGGCATTAAGTGTGGCAATATGCAACAGAGGATTTAAATTTATAATGTACAATGCTTAAGCAGAATAATAATTGGATATGAATAATAAAACAACCATGGGGTTGTACCATAATCATCATAATTACGCTAATCATATGCGACCTATTACAAATGGGAGTATGGGACTGCTTATTATAAGATTGCCAAGAAACACTTGATTCTAGACTAACTTCTGCTCTTTTTTTATAAAAAATAAATTATGTAAGAGTACTTCCCAGCAGGGAAAATCCTAGAATTACTCCCACCCAAGTGCGTTGAACTATGGAATTATCCTCCCCTCCCCAGCCAATGCAACCCGAGACACATTGATGGTATTTGCGGTCTGGGCAGTCCTTAATTCTCATTATCTCTACTGCAGACAGAACGCTATGAAATTATGAATTTGCCTAAGGTGTCTTAAATTGTGGAAATAAGGGAGTATGAGAATAGCTTACTGGATGAAGCATCCTAAGGATGCTAAGTGCAGGAAATATTATTCGTATAGTGCCTAAATTAGAACAAGGTATTTTATCTATAAAGAATGATGGT
Source organism: Flaveria brownii (assembly GCA_018326445.1). NCBI lineage: Eukaryota > Viridiplantae > Streptophyta > Magnoliopsida > Asterales > Asteraceae > Flaveria > Flaveria brownii. Next base: position 9,149 of record BJCN01306531.1, read on the forward strand.
GTATGGGTCAGCCTTGCACAAGCACAGTATTTGATATATGCATTACGCAGTTTGGTTAATTTGATATCACATTTCACATAAACAAAGTTTATATAACATGCAAGCTTATAATCACAGTAAACTACCTTTAAGGTTTTAGTGTTACTATTTTCTCATTATTAGACTATTGGTGCTCATGGATGGTGCTGGTAAGGTCAAGTGACAAGAACATATTCATAGCAACAAATGTTGCAATAACAAACATAAAGGTGTAATTGCACAGAAAAAGTTCAAAAGAGCTGACCTGAATTCGGTGCCGATGTGCAAAATTTGAAACATATCTGTTCTCCAACAAATCATTAACTTCTCTCTTTCTTTCTCTCACAAACTTCGTTAACAAGTCAAGAAGAGCTTGTCTGCCATATATCCTACGGATAGACCTTTGTGCACCATCGATTTGAGAACCAATCCGTGTAGTTGACTCTTCTGAGCCAGTTGTTCGACAAGGGTCACCTTGTTGAGTGCTTGATTCTATCCACTCCCTCCCTATCCTCACCCTCTTGCATTCATTGTTTAGACGTGAAGAACTGTGAACTGCATGTCCCCCAAAGCTTTTGCATCCCCATTCATGGAAAGTTTTCCTCGCACCCTCTTTCTCTTGAAGCACCATCTGGTTTTGGCTTTGGGGACACTCATTTTCAATTTCATTTGCACCCCTGAATGTTTCTTCACTTTCCATGCTTTCACCTTCCGAAGAAGATGAGCATGGGCTTTCAGGGCCAACAACAACACCATTCATTTTCCGCCTTCCATTATCTCCAACTCTGCCCTCATTTTCAAGATCCCGCCACATTTTTCTGATAGATGATGTCCGGATGATTGACCTCTCGTTATTACCAAGATACGAATCAAGCCCCGAAGCCTTATATAGTCCAGCCACCGCCATTTTTTCGTGTTTTACCACAAGGATTCTTAGTCAGTGAGTTGAATGACAACACGTGTTCTCCCAGATGCTTTTCATTCTTGAAATTTCCAGGATCTCTATAATTCACCCAAAAATCCTCAGATTTTTAAGAAACTGAATTGAACAAGAAACAGTAACTAGTGATAATAATGATAACTCTATACAAAAAGTATAAACATGGCGGTGATCTAAGAACTTAAACTAAGTTTGAAAACTCATATTATTTGATATAATCATTAATAAGAGCAAACATATAACATACAATGTAGATGTATGCCAGATCAATTCACATCACATGTCCTGGCCATGTAGATTCGATCATTTAACCAAATGCAATAAATGACATTCTTTCAAACAAAATTGCTAAAATGAACAAGTAAAAGTATAACGCTATTGAAATACATTAATTGAACAAAAATTGTCAACTGACATGTGAAATTGTCCTGTACGACCAGCGAAATCAAAGAGCCTAATCACCGAATAAATATAATATGATCCTATTGACCAATAAAAGCTCACAAAAGTCAATAAACTCACTCCGTCTACGCAGATTCAACATAAAACAAAAATACATCATTCATATCAATAACAAATCATCAAAATAACCAATACCGATCAAATTCATATATAATCATCAAAAAACAAGTAAATTCCTCTAACCATAAGCGCAATCATAAAACTAACAAACGGAATCAATCTACGAACCTGTGAAAATGCGAATCGCTGAGTTGTTTGCCTCTGTTACATCTTCAGATTCTTCAGTAACATGATCGGAATCAACGACTCCTGCAACAAATTCAACAAAACATGAATCGCATAACACAAACAACTTCATAAAAAGGTATACATCCTGTGATTATTTACCTCTTTAGGCCTCCAAATCTACAGTTTCATGGATGAAAATCAAACGACTCTGTCAATATTAGGTATTAGTCACACCATTAGATAGAGAAAGTGTGTGTGTGTGTGTGTGGTGTGTGTGTGAGAGAGAGAGATGAGGAGAGCACGTTGCTGTTGAAGTCTCGCATAAATGGTGCCTTAACTGCAACGTCTATTTTGAAGACGGAGTAATAAGGGGCAATCATGTGAAAATACGAATATGCCCTAGGTTTTTTTTTTTTTTTAATTTTACAGGGTGAAGTTATTCTACAAATATATTTTTTTACAAAGTGTGAGAAAACAATTAGCCTAAAAAGTCACAAAAAAATTACATCTCACGATCTAAATCGATGTTTAAAAAGTTACTTCGAAGTCTATGTTCATCTTTCAGAAAAAAATAAAAAAAACTAAAAAAATTCATTGTGTTTTTTTATGACAAAATAACGTCATTTTGTCTTTCATAATGACACAATGACGTCATTGTGTCTTTAATAAATGACACAATAAAAAAATATTAATTTTCTTTTTCGTTTGTTTTTTTCTTAGTGAGTACGGCTAAGGGAGTAAAAGCTCGAAATTACTTTTTAAAAATTCGATTTATAATGTGAAATATACTTTTTTTATAATTTTTTTAATTTATTGTGTATTTTTACATTTTATAACAAAAAAACATTTTGTATTTAAATATATTTCATTTTTATATACTTGCTTCCCTGCAAGGGAATAATACTGTACTATCTTGAATTCAACGGTAAGTTTGAGGGGATGACGCGCACTTGCTCAGGGTCCATGGTGAAGATAAAACGACGACGTTCAACTCGCTTCTTTTAAAACTCTTTATCTTTTAATTAATTCTGTCTCTTTACCGAAATGGTGAAACCTAAACAAACAAACATACCCAGTAAATCTCACTCAAGAGCGGGGTCTGGTAGGGGTAGATGGCGGCGAGTCTTTTCTCTATCTTGGGAGATAGAGAGACTGCTTCCGAAGAGACCCCCGACTCGTTAACGAAAACCAATAACAGTCGCAATCGCAAACATAAAGTAAGTCAGACAACACACAGATATAAATTACTTAAATACTTACTGCAACTAAGAAATGATATATGTTATTTCTGAGGATTCCATGTCACGATTTGGAATTAAAGAACAAGGAATGAGAAAAGCTACAAAAGGAAAAGAAATGGTGAAACCTAAAACCTTTTAAAAGGTCGGGCTGTTTTTTTAAATTATTATTTCTCGTTCAATCTCAACTTCTCGTATACATTTTTTTTATCTTAATGTATAACTTGTATATTAATTCAATTGGTTTACCGTTTCTTCTTTTAATCCCAAGGCTATAGGTTGAATCGGGAGAGGTATGTCCTTTTTGCTTTTTTTTTTTATTCCATCATCATTTATGTCAAATACATAATTTTTTGCAAATTGAAAACAAAACTTAGCACTTAGTTAATTGACAAGTTTACGCTTAAACTAAACTTAATAACGCAAGTTTGACTCTAGGGCCTGGTGATAAACCATATTTTTTTATTGATTTTTCCAATTATATATACTTATTAATATTTGTTTTTTAATTTTTTTAATTTTTTAAAATCTTTTTTATAGGCTTTTATAAAAGAATTCGTCGTTTCAATCATGCTTATGTAGCTATGTGTGAGTCATAATATTATTTTTATTCATGTTTCGATCTATAGAATTGAGCTGTCACAACTTTAACGTTAATGTAACAACCACAACATCTATAGTATCTAATAAAAGAAGCTTTCTTTTGCCACTTGTCATTCACTTGATCTCTTTTTTTGCCACTTGTCATTTTTTTAGACATTCTTATATTATTTTTCCCTCCAAAAGGGTATTATAGTAAATTAAACAATTAAATTAATCTCTCTCTCTCTTATTAAAATTTAATTTTATTAATTGTTACATTACTCTCTCTCTCTCTTATCTATATTTTTTAAAATCAAGCTATCTTTTTTAAGATATATTTTATTAAAGAAATTAAAATCACATCTTTTTTATTATAATATAAATAATCTATAGTATCTAATAAAAGAAGCTTTCTTTTGCCACTTGTCATTCTCTTGATCTCTTTTTTTGCCGCTTGTTATTTTTTAGACATTTTTATATTATTTTTCCCTCCAAAAGGGTATTATAGTAAATTAAACAATTAAATTAATCTCTCTCTCTCTCTCTTATTAAAATTTAATTTTATTAATTGTTACATTACTCTCTCTCTCTTATCTATATTTTTTAAAATCAAGCTATCTTTTTTAAGATATATTTTATTAAAAAAATTAAAATCACATCTTTTTTATTATAATAGAAATAATAAAAAAATTATATCATATGAAAATTTCTAAAACACTAAATCTTTTTAAAATAAAATATTTTAAATCGGTTCTTTTTAAAAAATATATATATAAAAGGTGAAATTTTCTAAAAACTGTCTTATTAAAACAATTAGAATAATTACAAATCATAGCTTTTAATAAACAAGATTTTTATAAAGAATAATTTTTTTATAAAAATCTTAAAATAAATGTTTAAAAATAAAACTATTTAGATAAAAGTGTTAAAAAATAGTATAACGGTTTTATTTTCTTAAACTATTACGTATATATAACTTTAATCATATCTTATATTAAAATATCATACTATAACGTTGCGTGTTTATTA
>BJCN01306548.1:0-14454 GCA_018326445.1 Flaveria brownii
AATGGATTTGTATACTTGGTATAATTAATTGTTTGCGCGTAAGGGGAAAGGTTATAAGAAGGACTTGATTTAATTGTACATTAAATCGATTTATAAAGATTGTATATAATAATTATAATAAGTGTTTTTAGTTATTAAAAGAAATATATATAAATATATATATAATTATAAGTGACTAAACATTAATTGTTTGAATATATATAAAAAAATTTTAAATATCGACAAAATACGAGATGTTACAAGTGAGATTACATAGCCTAACTAAAATCCCTTTTAATTAAGCCCTTAATTTCTTTGCCCTATTTTCTTAATGTCACCTCTCTCTCTTAAATTTCAACATGTTAAAGTACCAAGTACCAACCAACAACTACAAAACAAGATCACAATATGTTTAAAGGTTCATAAGTGGCGTTTAGTGGCGACGTAACAACGGTTGTGTTGCCTAAGCAAGCAAATATCAATCTGTTGTTAATCAAAAACAAAACTCGAGATGCAGAAGAGGTACAAATTCTCATGACATGAAAAAGAGAAATTGTTCCTTTCTTGATTACAATGCTTTAAACAAGCTCTACATCTAAACTTTTTTTATTACAATCCTCAACTCATTTTTCAACTATTTTTATTTCATGTATAATTATTCTCTCATAAACTTGTAACTATAATCACACATACAACACAATCTAATGATCTATATAATTCATTTTTTAATTATAGCTATAATTTGTTATATAATTATATAAAGTAAAACAATAACAAGGTACAACTCTAGTATTTAAAACCTAGGGCCCTTTTACAATGAAAACTTTGTCCATTTGTTAAGGGACCATTATCCATCAACATCATCTACTGTTCTGCCTCTGCCTCTGCATCACCCATCTAACAATGTTTTTATTGGAAATTGTGAATTGACAGCATCACCATATATGTGTATTTACACCCCCATCTGCCCACTGGGCCCCCTTCATGGACCCATTAACTGCATCCTAACCCAGGCCCAGGCCCACCCACGTTCATGGGCCCACCCCTGCCAACGCCCAACAGTACCATCATAATTCATAAAACTACAACACACCTGCCTGCACATGGATGATAGTATGATGATACAGAAGTTTTCACAATTCCAAAAATCTCCCTCCCTACAAATAGTCTAATTACTACTATAATCAAAAGGGTAATATAGACATTTCACTTGTTTAATAATCACTGTTTTGGGATATAACCTCACCAAACTTGAGAAACAGTTGGGCATCTGAGGTGCTGATGGATGAGCAGTTGACCAGGTGTGGAGTCTTGAGGTTCGCGTATTCGTCCATGTAGCTCGAGACCTTTGCGGACGGGAGCAGCGTGGTGGGACCCGTGGCGGTGTGTTTTGGTGTGGGCAGTATGCTCCCGAGGACCCGAACCACTTCGTGCATTGTTGGTCTCTCGGATGGTTGGCGTTTGGTGCACAAGAGCGCGAGTTGGAATATTTTCTTTACTTCACTGAGGTCTTTGCATGTTGCTGATATTTCCGGGTCAACGGTTTCCATGACCGAGTTGCTTGCTGTCTTTGACAAAACCTGATGAACAATCGGTTCGCTCGCGTTATGAATAAGAAAAACGTACTAAAATATAATGACTAGTAACAAAAGCATCAATAACTTCAAGTTACATTCTTGAAAAGCATCAATAACTTTAAGCCTGCCTGCAAAAAACGCCTAGGGTCAAAACAGGCAGCTTTAGAAAATAAGTATCATCTTGGTTCGGGTCAAAACAGGATCACAACTATAATGAGTTTGTAGTTATAGCTTCTAGTTTTATTAGTCGAATCGGGCCCGCGGTTTTTAAACAACAAACTAACTACAAATTATATGAAAAGAAAGCTAAGTAAGGCAAGAAGACTGACCAGATGATGGAGGTTTGATTCATTATCAACAGCTTTCCTTCCTGTAAGCAGTTCAAGTAGAACAATCCCATAGCTATAGACATCAGATTTCTCGGTGAGTCGGGAAGTACGAGCGTATTCAGGGTCGATATAACCGATAGTCCCCATTATGTAAGTCGAAGTGAAAGTTTTTGAGGTGCATAAGCTCTTAGCAATCCCGAAATCAGTAAGATGTGCTTCAAAATCCTTGTCAAGTAGAATGTTGGATGATTTCACGTCTCTGTGGATTATACGAGGACTGCAGTCATGGTGAAGATATGCAAGCCCTTGGGCTGCCCCGAGTGCTATCTGAATTCGCGTCTCCCAATCCAGCTTTTTCTTCTTTAACGGGCCTAAAACCGCAAAACGTTAAAAAATATGATAAAATATTCCCAAAATGAAACAAATAAAGAACTGCTAAAGGCAACAAGTTCATCTGAACGGGTCAACTTGGGTTCTGTTAATATGTTGTATCTCAAACGGGTCAAGTGGGTTGAAACTTGAATGAGTAAGAATATAGATTTTGTGATCATATCTAACGCATTTACGAAGAGTTGAAGAAATATGGTCAATGTGCCCGTTTTGACCCGTCTATCGCGTCCATCTTGCCACCTCGAAAAACTGCTTATTCGTAATGTGCACTCACCATGAAGGAGGTCCCAGAGGCTGCCATTTTCCATGTAGTCGTAAAATAACAAGTTCCCGGATGGTGATAAAGAGTAACCTTGTAAACTAACAAGATTTCGGTGCTTGATGCTCCCAACAGTTTCAAGCTCGGTCTCAAACTCTTTCAAGTACTGAGGATAATGGGTATACAACTTCTTGATAGCCACGGGACGACAGTTTTTAAGAACGCATTTGTAGACCGTGCTCGATGCTCCATATCCAATCATGTATTTCTCACTCAAGTTCTCGGTCATCCTCATAATATCATCATACACATGAAGAGCCATGTTCATGTGAAGTATCACAAGCTTTGGTGATGAGTAATGAACGGGTTTGTCATACGATCCGTCTATGAAAGGTTTTGAACTGTGGGGCCGGCATACTGCCACAAGGATCATAAGGAGTAGAACCAAGGCACCAAGCGCGATTCCTAGTATTGCTGCTTTAGATATAGTCACTACATAAAGAAAAACTTGCCATTTTAGCATTTTTAACATAAACTTATCAAACTGACAATAAGTTTTAGTAGTCCTTAATAACCTCGCTCAGTGGAACGAGAAGCGTGACATGAACTTAGAGAACTGCTGCAAAGACCAGGATTGGCTAGAAAGCTACATGAAAAATGTTGTTTTTATAAGTCGCGTTTATGATGTTGAACATTATGCACTTGTGCAGGTGTAGTATCATACCTGTCGGGCGAAAACTTCGAAAAATTATTGCCAGTAGGAATATCCCCAGCCAGATTATTATACGAAACATTTCTGCATAAATGGAAAATAATTAGTCCAAAACCCATTAACATCATCTTATACAAATATATGTTGATATCATGACTGAAACTTACAAAACTGAAAGACTAAGGCAATTCACCAACGAGTTCAGACCTCCCGTAAAGTTGTTACTTTCTAACTTTCTGCAAAAGTAATTAAAGAAACAAATGTGATTTAGCAACAATTCATCAGATTCTAAAAAATTATTCGCGAGGGGACATACAGCGTAAATAAATTCTGAAGTTGACCGAGCTCTTGGGGCAGTACACCAGAGAGATGATTGTAAGAAAGATCTCTGCAAAAAAGAAGTGTGTTTTACCTTTTTTTGTTATCAATAACCCAAAGGAAACCTACGATGGAAATCATATGATCACTTACATGTCCATGACACTTCTCAAGTTTCCAAACTCAGCTGGTAAATATCCTGTGAACTCATTCCGGCTTAGATTCCTATTGTTTTACAATGGAAAGAAACATGTGATTAGGAGATAATGATGGCCTGTTTAAGCTTAACTTAAGAACGCAAACTTACAGTTTCAAAAGATGCTCCAAATCACCAAGCGGAGAAGGGATCGGGCCACTGATTTTGTTGTTTGAAAGGTCCCTGCACAGATATAACAAATAAACATTATTACAACCGATAGTTGATCAAGTGAAAGTCATCAATGGTTTAGAATCACTTACAGTGTATCCAAGTTACCGATCCGAGACAGCTCAATTGGAATAGGACCCGCAAGGTTGTTTGATGAAAGATTCCTAAACCAAATAAAAAAAAGATTCGAATCCCATGAAGAAATACATAACTTTCTTTTACCTGATGAGCATCAATGCATCAAGAACTCGAGAATGGGGTGCTTACAAGTATGTCATGCTTTCGAGCCTCTGAAATTCAGCAGGGATGGTTCCCTTCAGTTTGTTCCCATGCACATTGCTGTGAAGTAAAATGGTTTATTAAATTTGTCAAAAACATAAGCGAAAATATGTAGAGTAGACATTATAAAAAGTTGAAATCTTACAGGCTGTTAAGATTAGTACAAGAGCTAAGATTATCAGGTATGTGTCCCTCGAGTCTATTTCCCGCAACATTACTACAACCAAGAAGCATTATTTATTAACTTAACGAAGAAAAAACAGAGTTTATTAAGGAACTAAGCGAAATTTGCAAAGGTTACAGGTCAAATAAGTCAGTGAGCTTTCCAAGTTCTGGTGGAATATGACCCGTAAGCTGATTATCGTTCAGTTCCCTGTTTAAACAAACATAAAGTCCGTCTTAAAGCACCAGTAATAACTTAAAAACATAATAAAAGTCTAAACATAAGCATTTCATACAAGTAATGGAGCTTTGACATATTTCCGAGCTCTGGAGGAATGGATCCCGTCAACTTGTTATTGTGGAGGTACCTACAATAAAGACGTAGAGCGGTGACAAGAAGTTGATTATCTTATTATCTTATTATATGATTCTGACTATTGGATATCATATAATCACTTTCAAAATGCACATCCACGCGCCCATTAAGACGACACATAACAAAAATGTGTTCTTACAATTTCTCTGTGTAAGTCAAGTTTCCAATGATCGGAGGAATTTGCCCGCTTAAATTATTGCAACTCAAGTCCCTGCAACACAAACTCTCTTAAGAAAAACATATAAATTTCAGGCTGCGAGTACCAAAAACAGTATAGAATCACTTACAAAACCGCAAGCGCCTGCATGAGTCCAATCACAGACGGGATTTCCCCCGATAACTGGTTCCCTTGCAGTGATCTACGATAAGCCAAAATCCAAAAGATTGTTATATATCAATATGCATATAGTTTATGATTATTTGGAAAGTAGTCAAAGCTTTAGACTCACAATGTGGCCACTTGTAGGAATCCGATATTGAATGGTATCTCTCCGGTCAATCGGTTGTATGACAAGTCCCTAACACAATGAACACAATCTTAATCAAAACAAAAACAAACCATGAATGTATTTTATAAAATTTCATCATTAAAAGTTGGGTACATACAAAACCTGGAAGCCGGTGCAATTGCCAATATTTGATGGAATTGTGCCACTTAAGCTATTGTTCCTCACATCACTGTCAATAATCATAAGTGAGCAAAAATTTACAGAAGAGTAAACAACATTATGAAAAAAAAAGCGCGACTTACAAGTACCACAGGCCTGTTAACTGACAGACATCGGGCGAGAGCTCTCCTTCCAACTTATTGCTCCTCAATCCTCTGATACAAGATCATATTTTTTTTTATCAAACTGCATAAACAATAAACATGTAACACTATATAAAAGTATCCAGGTTTAGAAACTTACAAATACTGCAACACTTCATTCCAGTATATAAGCCTGGGTATTTCGCCGCTTAGCTGGTTTTGTGCCAAGTCCCTGTGATATTCATCAATTTTATGAATCAATTTATGGACTTTTATAATTTTTTATAAAATTAAATGAAGGATAATGCTTACAAAATCTTCAAATTAGGAATCTGTGATAAGGTAGAAGGTATAGGACCGATTAACTGGTTGTTTTTCAAGATTCTGTAATACAAATGGGATTGATGTCATTAAATGTGACTTATGCATCAACAGTGAATATAAATGCTGCAAATGTAAAGCTTAAAGAATACAAATTGGACGTTTAACTTACAAGAGCTCGAGCTGTTTTAACTTCGATATTGAAAACGGAATGTCACCAGTTAACATATTGAATGATAAGTCCCTAGCAACACAGTTTAATCATGATCTACGCGATAAAATGTCTCGATTCAAAACCAAATTTTAATTATTTAGATGATGACTTACAAGTTCTTAAGGTTACTACAATCACCAATCTCATCTGGGATTTGACCCGACAATCGATTTCCACGCAGATCACTGTTTATCGATGATTAAAAACATATTAAAAACATAATATTTTTTAAACAAGAAGATGACTTCATTCAAGATTTAGTCACATAATGGGATTGAAAGGTAAGAAACTGTACATGGAGAGTAAATCTTTGAGCTCTCCAATACTTGGTGACAGTTCCCCATCAAGATTCAAACCTGAAAGATTACTAAAAAGTGGTTCCAAAAGTCAACATTTTGACTGATAGAAGTAATAATCTTTTTAAAATTACTTGATTTTGGATAATAACAATAATATTAACAATAGTATACTCACAGTGCAACCACATTGAAGGTGACATTATCACATGAAACCCCTCTCCACATACAGTAGTCTGAAGAAGGTGAATCAGTCCAGTCATAGAGCACATTATTCACATCTCTAAAAGACTTTTTAATCTCCAACAATGGCCCTCCTTCACCATTATTAAAAAATAATCAAGATCAAATTAAATTAAATAATTAATTAAAAATATCACTCAAAGCACATGCTAAAATTAGTCTTATTCTTTAAGTAAAAACACTACCTGAAATAAACAGCAAAATAAACAACAATAAACCCATGTCATTATCCGAATATACTATACAGGTCAAATGGAATATAATAATAAGGTTATAATTTCTTGCAAATCTTAATCAACAAAAAGATTGTACTCAAGAAACATTATTACAAAAAAAAAAACCTTTTCCCACATCAAAAAACAATCACACACACTCACCATCATCAGAGTTAACCAAAAGAAAGAAGCTTGAAGACACAAGAAGAAACAAAACAACCCCCATCATCCTCAAAGCTTCAATCTTTACCCTTAAAGACTCCATTAATGATCAAACCCACCACCGACAACCACCGTCCTCCGCCGTGCACGGCCTAAACGTCCGGCGACATGCATAAAAATGAAATCTTTTCAAAGCACAATTGCTTGTTGAGTCGCATCATTTGCAGCAGAGCATGTTCTCCTCGATTACAGTGTTATCATAGCGTATCTATGGAGGATTATGGAGAACATAAAGTCAATAATAATAATACTGGAATAGCTCAGTAGCAGCAACTGCATTATAAATTAAAAACCTGCATAATTTACAGCTATTGTTTTCCCCTTCTCTTGTTAACTTTTACTCCCAATTTCTCTCTCTTTGCTGACAGGCTTTTGATGATAATAATAAGAGATGAAAAAGACCCATTTCTGCATCAAAAATTTTAATTTTTTTTCAAAGAATTAAACTATAATCATTTTCAGAATAAAGATAACTTCAAATGCAACAGGATACAAGTGGGTCAGTCTGTAATATTTATAAAGAGAAGGGCAAGAATGTTAGATTTTGCCTTTACCAATGATAATGACTTAAGTATGTTGACTTATGTATGTTAACTAATTTGCAGCAAACAAGCAGACATTAATTTCCTTGTCAGATATGAATGAAAAATTTACTCCTACCAGTGTAATTACATTTGATGATGAGGTTGAGAACGTTGATATTAGTGGGCCTATAGTGATAATAGCTGCAGAAAAGGTTGTTTTTCCAACTCATAATAGCCATTGATGTGTTCATGATTCACAATTGCAAGCCAATATATGATAAACAAAAATGGCAATTATATCAATGTAATGACTTCTTAATAACTGGTTTTTGTCTATATAAATTTTATTTAAACAGAATCACAAGGACATGTTGGTGGTTATTGATATTCAAGACTACCCTTTACTTCTACAATTCCTCAAAGGAAACAAAGATGACCAACAATTTAGAAGGAAACTTGCATGTTTCTGCTTAAGATTCTGCAGTTTCTGAGTGGTTGTGGAAGCAAACTGAAGGAGGTACTCTTATAATTAATTCTGATAGTTATTTGATTTAGTTTTTGACACTTTAAATTAATCTTTTGATTAGCATGGAGCCAAAGATCGTTATATATTGATGGCATCTTAATAAGAATATCATATAACAAAAATCAAGGATTTTAAAACTCTATTATGGTGCTTTGTGGCCTCTAGGAAAACTTATATATTTGGTTCAGTAATCTGGCAATTACTTGGATTGATACAACGTGAAAACTTTCTGTCTTCTTTCTGTTGGAAGATAAATTTCCACCTAGCTTTACAGTGCCACTTTTTCTTAAGAGCTCACTTCGATATTGAGAAAATCCTCATCAAAAGGCTGCATTTGACACTGACAGTAGCTTGTCTGAATTTAATGGTGGTGGTATTACAACGGCTATTCAACACCATGGGAAGGTGAGTTTACAATATTCCATTTAGTTTCATTTTAAAAACTATGTTATCATCTGCCTTTACCAATGGTATAGAGTTTGCAATAATGTTTATAATGCCTGCTTAGCAAAGCTAAGAAATTAGGAGAAAATCAGAAGGCATGACTGTATTTACCTAATTACATCCTTCTTTAACATAATTACATTAATTAATGTTGGTACAGTAGCCTGAAAAAATGCGTTACACATAAACTGACATTTAAAAAAAGAAAAGGATGAAATTTACCAAACTCAAAACAGTTACATATACACAGTTGATGCAATACTAGACTTATGGTACCAAAAAGCTACACCAGTTGAAATGGTACCAAAAAGCTACACCAGAAACCGCTACCGATGCATTTTATGCTGCAATTTTGGGTGTAATTGGCCATGAGGTATGCTATTTGCATGTCTCTTTTAGTTTTATATCTTTTTTTAATCATAATGACATGTATTTGCTTCCTGATCTACTTTGCAGTACTTCCATAATTGGACTGGCAACAGGTTCTCTTATATCCATTTATATATCATATTATAAATATCTGAATTTCTGTTTTTTTTAATTAATTTTTTTTTTGTTATAAACGCTGTACTCAAATGTTTGTAGAGTGACATGTCGGGACTGGTTCCAATTGAGTTTAAAGGAAGGTCTTACCGTTTTTCGTGATCAAGTAAGGGCATCAACTTCTGTTAATAAGTTTTTTTCTTTAATGTACAATAATTGTAAGCTTTTAGTGGTTAACTCATGTTGCAGGAATTTTCATCTGATTTGGGTAGCCGTACCGTCAAGCGGATTGGTGATGTTTCAAAGCTTCGTACATACCAATTTCCACAGGTTATTTTAACTATTAAGCATTTTTATAACAGTAAATATAAAAATATTTATCTTTTATATGTAGCAATTGTGTTTTCTTTTTATCTTTTCTAGGATGCGGGACCCATGGCTCACCCTGTTAGGCCTCACTCTTACATCAAGGTTCAAAACTCTTGCATGTTGTCTTTAATATCTCATTTGATTTCTTGATTAAGTTTTCTAACTCTTGATTTCTTTTCATTGTTTTTCTAGATGGATAACTTCTATACAGTAACGGTATGATTTTGATTTTTTTGACCCTTTGTATATTAACAGTTATTCTATTTTGGCAATAATAAGGCGACTGATTTGTGTTTTTAAAATTTTTATAATTATAGGTGTATGAAAAGGGAGCTGAAGTTGTGCGCATGTACAAAACATTATTGGGAAGTCAAGGGTTCCGAAAGGTAAAACGATGGCTGTGTGGTTGAATATATGGTGTATTGATGTTTGTGATTATTTTAGTGTAGTACTGACACATTTTATTTCAGGGAACGGATTTATACTTTCAAAGGCACGATGGTCAGGCGGTAACTTGTGAAGATTTCTTTGCTGCTATGCGAGATGCTAATGATGCAGATTTTGCTAATTTCTTGCTATGGTATTTGACCAACTTTCTTTATAGGCTTTTGGATTTACAATAAGAATGACTGATCATATGATTAATGTGACTTCAAGTTGCAACGATAAGTAGATGGCAAGTAATTTGTTTTGTAAAACTATTTGGAATTATTGATGAGTTGATGACAAGTGCTTTTAAAAATGTATCGATTAGTCAATTAATAGAAGTGTATATTTATAGTAATGTTATTTTGGTCATTTTATTTGTTAGTTTCTTATATCAGAATCTGTGAAACACTCTAAAACTAATTTCTGATCATCAAAACTTTATGTAACAAAAGCACAACTGATTATCTGATTTTGATTATTCATTACCATATAATCCTTCTCAAAACAAGCATCCGAACACCCTTTTTTCATCTAAAATTGTTGTCTTTTTTCTTTTCTCACTAAAATTTTTATGCGTGTGATTCCTGACTCGTTAAGGTATTCACAAGCCGGGACTCCTATCGTGAAGGTTACATCTTCTTACAATGCTGAAGCTCATACCTTTTCTTTGAAGTTTAGGTAAGTTTTTCTTTTTCCTCTTAAAATTTCCAGCATATCGATGCTTTTATATGTGAATAATGAGTCGATTTTACCTTTTTCCAGTCAAACGGTACCGCCTACGCCAGGTCAGCCCGTAAAGGAACCGATGTTTATTCCTGTTGCCACTGGACTTCTTGATTCAAATGGCAAAGATATGCCACTATCATCAATCTATCATGACGGGAAATTAGAGTCCATTACATGTGATGGTCAGCCCGTTTACACCACAGTCCTCAGATTTACAAAGGTAAGTTTTGTATTTAACAGGACTTTAAAAGTAATATATTCAATCTCAAAGCATACCCATATTTGGATATATTAGGGTGAGGAAGAATTTGTGTTCACTGATGTGCCTGAAAAACCGATTCCATCTTTATTACGGGGATACAGTGCTCCTATCCGCCTACACTCTGATCTCACGGACAATGATTTGTTTTTCCTTCTTGCTCATGATTCAGATGAATTTAATCGGTAACTTCTCTTAATATAAACACACACGTTTTATTTAAAAAAAAAAGAATTTTATAACACGATATTGTTATTGCAGTTGGGAAGCTGGACAAATATTGGCAAGGAAATTGATGCTTAGCCAAGTTGTTAATTTCCAAAAGGGTAACACTTTGGTTCTTGATCCACAGTTTGTGCATGGTATTAAGTGCATTCTTTTGGATTCGAGTCTTGACAAGGTATTTTGCTCACTTTTTACTTGATTATTATTTCTACTTTGATAATATGATTCAATTTTAAACTAAATTGATTTATTTAATTTAGGAATTTATTGCAAAAGCAATAACTCTCCCTGGTGAAGGTGAGATCATGGACATGATGGAAGTTGCTGACCCTGATGCGGTTCATGCTGTTAGAAAGTTTATCAGAAAACAGCTGGCTTCCGAATTGAAGCAAGAGCTCTTAAACCTGGTACTGAAGTTAACTATTTAACGAATGTGTTAATCTAGTTAAAAGTGGCTTTTACTTCAATTACACAAAAAAAGTCTCTTTATTTTCAGAAAGATATGTCATTTTTCATTGAATATCAAGAATTGGTCAAAGATGCATGACATTATCTGATGATTACAACTTCAAAAAATAAATGCACATCCTAATACTTTCATATACAACCTTTATGTGACAAATGATTGTCTGATTATTGTTTTGGCAATATCACATGAATCACTTTCGAAATTGGGATAATTAATACAGAAATTCTTGGCAGGTGAAAGAAAATAGGAGCACAGAAAAGTACGTGTTTGACCACACAAATATGGCAAGACGCGCTTTGAAGAACACCGCCCTTGGTATTTTTTGTTTTTTTATTGATCTTTTGCTATAGGCACGTAAATCTTTTTGTTTTGACTGTTGACTTTTTGGAAAAAAAGGTTATCTTGCGTCTCTTGAAGATGAAGAAATCACCGAGCTTGTGTTGCACGAATACAAAACCGCCACTAATATGACAGATCAGTTTTCGGCTTTGGCAGCCATTGCCCAGAAGCCTGGTAAAGACCGTGATGATGCATTGGCTGATTTCTATAACCAATGGCAGCATGATTATCTGGTAGCCTCTCTACACCTAAAGTTAAATCTTTTTTACATTTTGTTTTTTTTCCTTAAATCATATCTCATCTTGGAATTTGCTTTGAAATGATTGTTAACACGTTAGAATTACTGGATTTCAAGAAAAAAACACTGGGATTTGTCTTATATGTTTTTATTTTTAGGTGGTTAACAAGTGGTTTGCACTTCAATCCTCATCGGATATTCCTGGGAACGTTGAGAATGTTTACAAACTTTTGTCCCATCCAGCATTTGACCTTAAGAATCCCAACAAGGTTAGAATCTTCAGTTCATTAGTTCAATTCATGTTACATTTCCTTAGAGGTGGCAAATTCTACCTATTTACATGAAAATGAAGCATAATGTTATCAGCTCCTTCAAATCAGTTAATTCAGAATATTGTTTTAATATCTGTAAATGAAGCATGTCAAATTGGTCTGCAAGCTAATATGCTTAAACGTGTTATCATAATGTTGTCAGCTCCTTCAAATCAGTTAATTCAGAATATTGTTTTAATATCTGTAATTTGTAAAAAAGATCATAAAATTTTTTTGGCGGGGCAGCCAAGTCTGTTTGACCAGTTATCTAACCATAATTTGAACAGGTGTACTCGTTGATTGGTGGATTCTGTGCTTCGCCTGTTAATTTCCATTCCAAAGATGGTTCGGGCTACAAGTTCTTGGGAGAAATTGTGGTGCAGCTTGACAAACTGAACCCACAGGTACAGCCGACTTGACTACTCTTTTTCTGTTTCTCTTTTCTCGAGTCATGTCAAAATCATATTTTTAGGACCCCTTTGTAATCTTTATAGAATTGTATGATGAATATCTTTTGGGTCATGCTGATTTTATTATAATATTTATATCTTTGTTGCAGGTGGCGTCTCGCATGGTCTCAGCCTTTTCTAGGTGGAAGAGGTACGATGAAACGCGACAAAACCTTGCCAAGGTAAACATATGGGTTGAGTTACTATTTTCTTTATGCTTTTAAAAACATTATAATTACTATAATACTCTTGAGTCTTTGAACATAAATGTAGTTTTAGATTGCATGCATGCATGCATGAAACATGGTAATTGGATTACTTTCAATATGTTTGACCCATTTGACTGTTCCTTTTTTAGTTGAAATTTCATTTGACTCGTTTGAGATAAAACACGTCCTTAATAAACGGTTGAAATTGCCACTTATATTTAGACTTTGTTGATGATGTCATTGTATTGTATTCTGATGGTTGAAATTCTTGATGAAATTGGGAACAGGCACAGCTGGAGATGATCGTGTCGGCTAATGGGCTATCAGAGAATGTATACGAGATTGCCTCAAAGAGTTTAGCTGTTTAGACACATCAGTTTTATCGTTCTATGAAGAATCAAATTGGCTATCATATACAAAGTGAACTGGTATAAAGCTGTTTTGCTTCATGTACTAATAAATTACAGCTATTGCCTGAAGCTTTCTTCATGATGAACTTAAGGTGTCAAATTTTCACATGACCTCTTGTTGGGCTTAAGTTGTGATCACTGTGATATTAATGCCATCTTAAGTTTAGTACTTTATCTGTGGGTTGATGCAAAACTGTCCTTTTAGTGGTTCATATGTTTTTGGTCTTTCACTAACATCCTTTAGATCTTCATATTTATATCTCCACAATTGGTCCTTGTGGTTTACCGATATAGCGGTTTTGTTCTTCAGAATATAAAGTTATATGCTTGGTCGGAGGGGGTATGTTTAACAACACCCGATCATTCTGTTTCATACTCTTTCCTTCTGCATCCTCTAATTCAATATATAAACACTACCGACTGTGGTGTCTACAACCTTCTATTCAACAACGAATTATGTGAATCGACGGTTTGAAGTTCCAAACATCGCAAATCCGATCTCTATTGAACCAATTAGAGACATATACATGGAGTGAAAGCATCATGTTCTGTCTAGACTTTTATCTTATTTAAATCCTCACATAATTTAAGAAGTTATTATTGTTATTATTTTCAAGTGCTAGAGGATTTGAACCCTAGGGTTTAAGGTGCCTTTTAAGTCTTTAACTATAAAAGAAACATGAAAGAGTTTGAGTTTGATTATGAATAAATCTAAAGTAAACTAAAAGTAAAACTAAAAAATGACACACACAAAAATACCAAAAGAAACATGAGCTTGAGGCAAACTAATGCGCACAAGTTCTTGATTGGTTAGAAACATCAAGCCAAGATGGCTCGGCTCATGTTATAACTGTCTTGAGTCTGAGATTGTGCCACTTGGATCGAATAGCAAATGGGATCGCTGTAAGTCATCTTGATCCGTCACCCATATCTTTTTTAGTAGGAGTATATGTAATAAGAATATGCGTAATATAGCTCAAAAACATGTCGAGGTGCAAATTGTGTGCGCGCTTTTGGGGGGGGGGGGGGGGGGA
>BJCN01306558.1:0-10512 GCA_018326445.1 Flaveria brownii
GATCTGAATCTTGATTAGATTGATCATTTTCATTTAATCAAATCATTGAATCCTTGACAAAAGAGAAGAATGGGTAATCTGGGCTTTGATCATCTGGGTCGTCTAAATCTGAGTCATCACTGAAAGATCCAAGATCTCCTTGAGCTCTCTTCTTACCTGTAGAATCAAGCAAGTTAGATTGATCAAAAAAGTTAGAATGAAAAGAGTTTGACAATGAATCTAAATCAAATAACCAAGCAGGACCATTTGAAACTGATGGAAAAGAATTTTCCAAGAATTTAACGTTGAATGTTTTAATTATAACATTAGTCCTAGAGTTATAAACTCAATAGGCTTTTGAAACAGATGAATATCCAACGAATAATCCATTATCATATTTTTCTTCAAATTTTCCTATATGATCACTTGAATTTAGAATTATGACTGGACAACCAAAAGATTTAAGGAAATCTATGTTTGGTTTTCTGTCAAACATCAACTCGTATGGAGTTTTCATTTTATCTTTCACGATTAACGTTCGATTCTAGACGAAACACGCAGTTGAGATAGCTTTCATCCCAGAAAGTGATTGGTATTTTAGCATCTGCTAGCATAGACCGTGTAGCCTCAATCAGTGTTTTGTTCTTCCTTTCAGCAACTCCATTTTGTTAAGGAGTTCTAGAAGCACTGAACTGGTGAGCTATTCCTTTCTCTGCACAAAACATATCAATGTTAGCATTTTTGAATTCCGTACCATTATCACTTCTTATTATCTTCACTTTGTGATCTAGTTTATTTTCAACTTTAATGATAAATTCTTTTAATAATTCAGCCGTTTCAGATTTAGCATGCAAAAAGAAAACCCATGAAAATCTTGTATAGTCATCAATGATAACTAAACAATATGACTTTCTTCTAATACTCTTGACATTGGTTGGTCCAAAGAGGTCCATGTGCAACATTTGGAGTGGTTTGGAATTTCAGTTTATCGACTTGGTCTTATAAGACGCTCTATGTTGCTTTCCCTTCAAACATGCTGAGCAGTGATCAGTTGTTGCAAACTTCTTGGATGGAAGTCCAATGACATGATTTCCTGCTACAAGCTTGTTCATGTTCTTGAAATTGGAATGCCCAAGACGTCTATGCCAAAGCTGACTTTTATCATTTGATGCTTTAGTAAATAGGCAGGTTGTTTCTGTTGATGGATCAACTTGAGACATATCCAGTTTATATACATCTCGATCCCTTTCAGCTTTAACAATCACCCAATCCTTGCTAATATGAAAACCTAGCTTCAAGACATAAGAGAAAGAATCATCAAATAGAACAGAATATGATTTATCACATAATTGGGATACGCCTGAATGATTAAAGTTCAACTGAGAATAGAAGTTGACTTTATCAAATCTTATTATCCCATTGGATACTATTCCTTCTCCTGTTATCTTTCCACCTGCGTCACCACCAAAGGCGACGTTCGTTCCATCCTTTAAATTAAAATCTTGTAGTAAGGCATGATTGCCTGTCATGTGCCGGCTACACCTGCTATCCACGTACCAAGTATTGAGTGGTCTTCTTAGGTGTATTTGCACAACAAAGAAATTTAAGTTAAGGTATCTACCCAAGCCGAGATGGTCTTGGGTTTTCCAAATTTATCAACAACAGTAAATTGCTTGAAATGAAGATTATTAAAATATGGCTTGTTCTTAATGAATTTTCCAATTTTGTTATGCATTTGTTCTTGATTATTTTTGTAAACATTCATTCCACTTAATTGACCAATTTTTGAAAAATATTGATTACCAACATAATTGTTCCTTTGGAAAGACCTCAAACCTAAAGAAGGCTGGTTAGTTGTTCTTTGAAATCTATCAGTTTGATTTCTCAGATACTGAGGATTACCATAACCTTTGCTCATGTTTGAATATACAAATCCTCTATTAGGTGAACTCTTCCTAAAGTAGCAATTTTCAATATTATGAGTTCTCTCATCACAATAGGTATAGTATTTGTTGAAATAACAATTTGCTGTGGAATGGTTTCTCATGTCGCAGATATGATAGTACTTATTGAAAAAACACTCAGCAGTATTGTGATTGTACATATCACATATTTCGCAGTACCTTTATGGAGATTTAAACAGTTGTGTTGTTAATTTTTGATTTTGAAACTATATTTGATTCTTGTTTATATTTTGGCGTCAAAAAGTTAAATTGTTATTTTTGATTTGTCAATTTTTGCTTTTGAGTTGACATTTTGTTCTTTAACAAATTACTTTTCATCTTTTGTTCATGAACTTCCTTCTTAGATTCCTTAGGAACAAATCTTTTTGTAACAGCGGAAGTCTTAGAATCTAAACCCGTTTTCAGATCATAGTGAGATTTGTTCTTAGGACTTAGTTTAATTTCTTGCAAAGAGTTCATGTTCAACAAACCAGCAGACACAAATTTAATTGGTTTAAGTTTAGTTGCTTGATTTGTTGATTTTGTTGGATTTTTTGAACTTTTGTTTTGTTCATTTTTTTGCTTTATTTGCTTTTCTTCTTCTTCGTTGTTTCTTTGATTTAGAAGAACTTGGTTAAATTTTAGATTGAACATCTTCAGGTGAAGATTCTTTTTCATTTTCTTTAATTTTTAGATCAATAGAATTTGAATCGTCTGATGTTCCTTCCTCTTGTTTAACTTTATCTTTGCTTTTAATTGCCACTTCTTCCGACACAAAATCAGTTGGATCAGAAGTTTTCTTACATTTCTGTTTTGGTATATATGATTTAATCTTTATGGGATGACCACTTTTGATCTTTTCATCGTCCTTTTCAACAAAGATTTTTACATTTACCTTTTCTTCTTCATTATCAGAGTTCTTGGTTTTGTTCTGATAAGCTTTTAGTTTAGCTTTGTTTTCAGGGGAATGATCATGCGTGTTAAAGTTTTCTAGTAAAGTGTTTGTTATTGATTCAGGCATTGGTTCATGAGAGAATCCTAATCCTTCTTTTTGTTTATCTTTTCTTTCACTCACCAGTTTTTCTACAATCATTTTTGAACTTTTAATTTTAGCAAGATCTACTTGAGTAGCAGCATGTGCTATCTTCTCCTGTTCTAGATTTTTGGTCATTTCTTCCAACTGTTTGGAAACAATTTCTAACTCTATTAACGTTTTGTTCCAAGATGTTTGAAGAGAAACAATCTTTTGATCTGCTATTTTATGGTCAGATTTTAGTTTATTATGCATTGACTCTTCTTGTTTTAGTTTCTCGCAAATTTTATATGAGTAGCTTCGATAATATTCAACATGTTCAAAGCATGATTTGGTGCAAAGTTTCTCCCTCACTTTAGATGGTATTTCACGGTATTTTAGGGATGAGGTTTCAAAGTTAGAGGATAAAGTTTCAACCTTGGATTGATCAGACAGAGCCATCAATGCAATCTCATCTGAATCCTCTTTGGGATCACACATGTCACTCCAATCATACTCATCTTCTTCATTCTTACCTTCCACTTTTGGATCATAGTCCTCTGACCAATCTTCCCCTTGGATTTCTACAACAAGAGACGAACATGAGGTTAGATCATTGGTAAACTGTTCAGCATAGCCACTCTAATCACATCCATCTTTCACACAGACTACAAGAGCTTTCTTAGGTTCATGAGATAATTTTGATTCATCTTTAAGCTCTGGCATCGGAAGAATTTGATATGGCTTTTGGAATGTCTTCTGATTTGATTGGAACCTCTGATTAACAGAACTAGATTGAGCATTTCCTCCATTATTCCTTGGAGCTTTGCATTCCCTAGAGAAATGCCCATAACTGTTGCAATTAAAAACACCTCGACTTTGACTTGTCAAGACCAACAGTCTTATTAGCACTAGGCTTATATTTCCTGCTGACATACGAGTGTTTTTGTGTTCTATAGGCAATCATCACCATCTGCCAATTTAAATCCATCTCTTCAACATCTTCAGGATCCATCTCAAACAAATCTTGCAAAACAATATCTAACTATGTTAGATGACTACCTTGATATGCTTGAAAGCTTGCCATAAAGGCAATGAAGGCTGTTTTAGACTATTCATCCTCTAATAGGATGTTTATCACATCTTTAACTTCTCTAGATTTACCAGAGCTGACAGATGGAGTCTCTGTTTGTGGCTTTGAACTCTAAGATATAGGAGGAGACTGAGGTTGAGGTTGAGGTTTGGTTGCATAAGCAGGTGAACTAGTGAATGATGAATCAGTGAAGAATCCTGCTCCTACAAATAAATATCCCTCTTCTTCAATTACACTTTAAATTTTAGTCGTGAAAGCATTTTCAACAGCGTTTGCTGGAGATGCAACAAATTGATACTGTGAAATTGATGATGTTCTATTATTATTTCTTGAACTCTCATCAATCTCCACAGATTCAATCTTGGCAATTAACAGATCTAGATCCATTGGAAATTTTTCTGTGTGCTTTAACAATGTCACCGTTTGTTTTCATGATGACGGTAAAGCATTGAGAAGCCTAATGTTGAGATCTTCAGGATCATGTGTAATGCCAGCTGTTGACATCTCTGTAGTAAGCTGCGCATATCTGTTCATCATTTGGTTGATGGTCTCACCAGACACATGTTCAAAAATCTCTAACTGCCTCTTCAGTTTTTGCTTTTTGAAGTTTTGTATGTCTTTACGTCCTTCACAAATGGTCTTTAAAGCTTTGTACATTATGTAACCAGTTTGATAACCATCAAGCCTGGCTAGGACTTGAAGAGGTAGTCCTTTACACATCAGTGAGTAAGCTTTGATATCATTCTTGACCTTCTCAAATCATCACTTTGCAGACCATCTTTAGGGTAGGGTTCTGGTAAATCTTTGGTATAGACAAAACCCCTGTCAGGCACATAAGTGGTTATAGGAATGTATGGTCCTTTTTCAATAGATTTCCAAAGATCAGTGTCAATGGAATTCAGGTGATATTTTAATCTAAGTGACCAATTTTTAAAGTCTGCTCTGTTTTTATGTTTAGGAACTCTATTTTAAAAGTCTTCTGATTTCACCATTTTTAGATTTTGATTTTATAGAAGAAGAAATATTTTTGTTGATTTTTAAGTTATTGAATTAAAGAAATGAATTAAAAATAATTTTTGGATTTTTCAAATTTCAAGAAAAAATTTCTAAATATTAAGGTTGATGCGCCTGAACAGTGTTAAAATGCCTCAACAGTTGTGGTACTTCTGGATTTGACCTAGAAACGTCTAAGGGATTGCCTTAGAATAATTCTAAAAAATGCCCAACTTTAGATGCGCCTGAACAGTAGTGATGCGCCTAAACAGTTGTTAGACGCCTGGGAGTAAAAACGCCCAAACAGTTCTAATGCGCCTAAATAGTTGAAATGCGCCTAGTACTACTTAGTTTCTGATTAATTCCAAAGTGTCCAAACAGTTGAAATAAGTCCAAACAGTTATAAACGCCTGATCTAAAAGCGCCTAAACAGTTGTAAAACGCCTGAACAGTTGTCAAGCGCCTAAACACTTAGGTAAATTCATCATGTTCTTATGAACATGGCGAACTCACATTTTCTAAAATTCTAAAAAACTTGATGAATTGATTTGAAATCTTCCAAATTGGTAGATATTATATCGATTAACAATCCTTCAATTCAATTTCTTCAATTACAAACAACAAATCAGCGATTTAGTCGATTTTTCAGTTTGAACATGAAGAACACTTCCAAACACAAATTCACTCAATTCACTGAAATTGCACGAATTAAACTGCTAATTGTGATTCAATTCAAGTTTCTTATGCTGAAACACAACTGAAATCAACAATATTTCAATTGAATTGCTTATCAATCACAGATTCAAATGATTTTGAGTTTGCAAGTTCGTACAAGGTCAATCACTAGGCCAATAGCTTTGATACCATTTGATAGGATCAAATGTATAGATCTATGATGATATTAGAAGGCAATTCAATCAAAACAACACAGTAATCAAATCAATGCACAATATCAAGAAAAATTCATAGAAGTTTATTGATAATAGCAAAGACAATTACAAGTGTAAGAGCAGTTTGTTTAAAGTCTTCTTCTAACCTACACAATTCTAAGCTATTTATACTATCAATAAACAAGGAACTACTATTTACAAGACTAGTCCCTATACTATGACAAAACTTATAATACAAAGACAAATAAAGACAACATGTTAATCTTTAAGAAGTACTAATAGTAATAACCATTTAAAACTGAATATGTGTGAGAACCTTTATCAAAATATATATACCTTTCACATGCATCAACTTTTTGGCGCTGTTACCGGGGACCCATGATAGTTTGCAAGATAATCCAAATTTTCGACTATTTTGTTTTACTTCAAAAACCTTTTTTAATAATTTTAAAAAAAGAAGAAGAAGAAGTATATCCACATAATGCTATCAAGGTTGAAAATAATAAGGAACTAAGCTTCAAAGTCAATGGTAATTGGTTAATGGCCAAATCGATGTACCAACTAAGATTTTGTCGGAGATGATAAACCTCCACCTCATTAAAAATAGAGTTTGGGCAAGATTCTAACCATGGACCCGTAATCAAAACATGGCTCTATGTTACTTTCAGTCTGTTTATTTTTATTTTGTTATGTGTGCTTAGTACTTTAATTTTATGTTTTAAATAATATGGTCATGTTTTAGATTTATCCTAATGTTTTCTTTGACTAATCATTTTAGGGAGTTTTCGTTTGCTTTTCTCTACTTAATATTTATTGTGAATCGATAATGTGAAGTTTAAGTATGAGGAAGGGTATAAATGCTTGATACTTTACTTATAAATAAGTCCAAGTTATAATTAATTTTTTACAAAAAGTCACTCTAATTTTAATGCTTGTGCCAACAACACAGGAAACATGAAACAAAATATAAATATATGTTTTTGAGAAATAAATAAGCAAATAAAGGAAACCCAAATAATCTTAAATATGTTTTTTTGTGATATCTTGAAAAGCAAAACGGGTTGGTAAAAATATTCAAACATGTAAAATGAAACACTTATACCCAATTCCATCAGTTATATAAGCTTATTTTTTAGCCTTAATCAAACTTTGCATTTATGCATTTTTGCTTTCACTATGGATATATTGACGGTGCCTTGTGTTACTTGTGAATTAGAACTTGTTTTGGGCATACATTTCAAAACCTTATAAAAATTTCCTGCATAAAAAGGATTTAGACAATTAAGTAAACCCAATATTCGAGCCTTTACCATTTTCAATTATCCTTTCCCAAATGTTATCCCTAGTCAGCCCCGTCGAGTTTTCAACGTTTTCATTTTCCATCACCCAAACCACTAAGCCACTAAACCAAAAGAAACCTTCAACAAAACCCTTTTTTTGTTAAAGACATATTTTGGCTTATTAAAAAAAGAAAAAAAAAGAAAAGAAAAAAAGAAAAAAATGAATGAAACGAAAAAAGAAGGAAGAAGAAAACTAGTTCCGCCATTTTTATGGTATTTCAAAATATGTTCAACAAAGGAAAAAAGTGATATTTAAAATGCCCAACTTCTGGAGAATTGGTTTCACGTAGGAAAATGCAGCAAAAACAAACCGAATCCAAGAATTCGACATCCAAATCCGTTGGGTGCTTTTAGGCTCCAAGCCGAATGAACCTTAAAAAAAAAGGATAGCGACGTATATCTTCGGGTTAAGGACGAGGTGCTTTTTTTAAAAATGCAATATGGTCTTGACAATCTGACAAAAATGAGTCATGGAGTTTGCAATCCCTTGTAGCTTAAGTATTGTATGGGGAACCCTTTTTATTACTTTCTTGTTAGTTTATATCAATCAAATAAGACAAGATCATCGTCTTTAACATTTAGCCATTTTTTTCCCAAATAATCCATACCCTAAACCTATGCCAAGTTACAACACATCAAAAACCTAATGGTTTATGCAAGTAAATACCTAACACGGGTGGAGATCTGATCTCTTACCAAGCATATGATTTCACACGTATTCATACTAGGCAATTGAGCGTATTAGTCATACTTCATCTTATGTAGGATTCCATATAAATGTAACAACCGAACCCGAGGTCAACATTCTAAACTTTTACCCCCTACAATTATTGCTACTACTATTAATATCAGTAATGTTATTATTACTATTACTTTATGATTTCCATGATTATTATTATGTGTTCAACTTTCATTAGATAATTCTTTATGTCTTTCCTTAGAATAGAATAATTTAACATTCTGGAAATATAATTAAACACGTTAAAATGTTAGAACCAAGTTGAAAACCATTAATTATGTGTACACACACATAATTCACGAATTAACTACATACATACACATCTAATACTTAAAAACACTTAACTAGAAACTACCATCTAAAATACTACACTATAAAAAAAACTACACTACACAATTAAATTACAAAAAATAATAAAATAAAATAAAAACACACACACAACCATTCACGGTGGCACCACCCTCACCCACCAATCCACTCCTTTGTCTTCTTCCCACACCATTTACATCCACACTCCACCTCCCCACACTCTCCCACACATGAAACTTTCTTTCAAACACTCTCTCCCTTTTTCTCTCGACACTCTCATCCGAAACACACACACAACTTCACATTTCAGTAAAGCCTTGAAGAACATCAATAATTCATCATCATCCAAGCATAATCCGAGCAAGAAAACGACTTTTGAAGGATCCTTGTGCATGGTTCTTGCAAGACCAAGGTGCTCTAGCCTTTGTTCGAGAATCATCATCAATTCTAGACCTCCTAAACTCTCAAAGTCACGGTCCATTCGAAGGGTAAGCATGAACACACTAGAATCAAGTTGTTTCTTGTGTTTTACATCAATAAACTACCAAAACCCTTACTTTCTTTGTTCTAGCAGAAACTTGTGGGTTAAAACTTGTTCTTCAGGAGTTCTTAACATCACACGAGGTATACATTATAATAAGTTGGTAAATCGTTGGTTGGAACACAAGATTACACCTAAAAACCCACACGACCAAGCCTTGAAACCTTCCTAACATCGGTTTATAAGCAACATAAAAACCAGATTTGAAAGTTACAAAATGATCAGGTGATGTTTGGGTATGATCTATAATGTTTACACATGTGTAAATGGTGTAAATCATCATTTAAGAGCAACGTATATGTACATCATGCTAAATCCGAGAGTTTTGGTATAGATTCAGTAGGTTTGGCAATGTGAAATTTTCTAAGTTAGTGATAATGGCTGGAAATGTAAAAAGAAAGGATTAGGGGACAAAATGAGCTTGTTTGGAAACCCGAAAAGTGGTAAAATCTCTGTAAAATAGTAAAACAAAGAAAATTACCATATTAAAAAGAATTCAAATCATGGGCATAATGGTCAGATTTGATGATATTTTGGGTTAAACATATATTAAATGGAATTAATAGTTAAAAAGGGGACTTAACCGGGTAAATTTGGGTAAAATCGTAAAAATAATAAAAGAGACCTAAAATGTATAGCGATCATAACATTTCAGTAAGTTAGGGACATTAAATCAAGAGACAGGCGAATATTTGGATTAAAACGTATTTGGACGCTTGATTCCGGGTAAA
This sequence comes from Flaveria brownii, assembly GCA_018326445.1. NCBI lineage: Eukaryota > Viridiplantae > Streptophyta > Magnoliopsida > Asterales > Asteraceae > Flaveria > Flaveria brownii. The sequence goes on from BJCN01306558.1 coordinate 9,571, forward strand.
AACGTGTTTTAACGGGAAAATCATAAAAATGAAGTTTTAATCAAAATAGCTCAAAAACATATCTTTGACAGGCTATTAATCTTACTATAAGTCCTTAAATAATATTTAACAGTTAATTGGATGAAAACAAAAGGATTTAAAACAAACTTTTAAAAATATTCGGTTTTACCGTAACCGGTAACTTGAATTTTGTGTGTTAAACCTCTAAAGATAAAATCTGGAAATAATAAGTTTAAATAAGCCTAAAGGTAATGTAAAAACCCGTAGGAACTAATAAGGACCCTATTTGGTTGGGTCAAGAAATCAAAGAAAATAATCTTTAGAGTAAAAATTGTAAATTCTGAAACTTGAGGGACCAAAGTGTAAATTCTGCAAATATAACTAAATCTCAGTAACTATATGACCATAAACTATTACTAAACTTATTATTATGTAAACACATTTATAAGAATCACATGAACTTGTCATTCACATGCCAAAACCCTAACTTTCTTAAAAAGGAAACTTTTTGACGCAAACTTCTAAGAAACGAAGCCACGTGAACTTATAGCCATAAAAATACACTTAGTTACACTTCCAATAGTCTAAGAACATATAGCTTACTACTTATATCTTGATCATAGGGTGCTAGGACTTGAATCATTTCTGTGACTGATGAACTATTGATTTACCTAAGGTGAGTTCTAGTGTTCCCTTTTTTCTACTGATTTGGGAGGAAACATGCTTCGATTGAACTAAAATTATTATTGTACTATTGTTTGATGCTTATATGTTGTGGATAATGTTTGGACCTTCTTATACTTGTATCACAATCATTACTTCTTTTGTGAGCCGCTTGTTTTATATGGGTAGATCTACTTGCGGAAATCCCCACACACAGCGCCTTCCGTATAGGAAGGGTACCCACTGAGATCCTGAGGGATCATTTATATCATGTGACAG
>BJCN01306571.1:1862-13295 GCA_018326445.1 Flaveria brownii
TCACGTCACTTTATATAATATTGTGAAACCAATGAAGTATTTTTTATAGCTTGTATGTTTGTCTCGCCAAACTTTAAAGAACAATTTTGTATGATTTGTTTCAAAATAATAAGTTAATAAATGTAAATCGTCAGTTTGATTAAACTTGAGGGTACTACAATAATTATTCAAATTTTAAAGAAATATTTGTGGGCCAAACTTAAAAGTACAAAACTTTTATAGTCTGAAACATATGGTTTCTCATATCAACAAATATTATCCGCTTTAATCATAAAAAACTTACGAATTTGCTTTTAATTAGTCGAGCGAAAAATTCACATGAGGTGACCCATCCTTGGACTATTCCGGCTCGAGCATACTTACCATTAAGTTATTCTCTTATCCATAATCAATAAGCCAAAAAAACATTGATAATATTTAAGGTAGAACCTTTCTTTCGAACCCGATATCTTTCATGTTCACGACCGATGTAGGATTTAACTAGGGTATTACAATCATCTCACTTATGGACTCATCGTCTTTGTTGAGTTTTGCTTGCCATCTAATAAATGACGGGAAAATTGCCTAAGGTGCCCCTACAAACACTACAAGGACTTGTCATCCTCGATGAGATTTGTCCTATCATCCAGAATGACCCCACACAACCAATATTGTATGTTTTGCTTATGAGAAGCTCATGAATTTGTTTTTTGTTGTTTAAGTGAAAGCTTTTCAAGAAGTCACAGATCTCAGGATTAATCCCACATGAGCACACTTAACTGTGAAGTTATCATCTTATTTACAATAAATACGCCCAAAATGCATTGGTGATATTTAAGGTAGGACATTCTTATAAACCTAACATCTCTCCTGTCCACTATCGATATAACATCTCTCCTAGGGTGTTACAAATGATATGATAGTGACTTATGTTCTATTCTGTTTATGGCGATGGTGCAAACCTCATCAAAGACGATGAGTACAAATGGGGTGTTTGTAACACCTTAGGCAAACTCATGTCGTTCTGTTTTGTTCTAATCATGCAAGAGAGATACCAGGCATAAGGAACTCCTCGCCTTAAATATAACCAATGTTTTTGGGCGTGTTGACTATGTATAAGAGAAGAATTCCATAGTTACGCATGCTCGGGTGGGAGCAATCTAGGGATGTGTGGCATTTTGAGAAGCTTTCACCTAAGTAATGAAAAGCAAAACCGTAAGCTTTTATTGGATAAAACAAACAATATTGGTTGGTATGAAATGCTCCAGAATATTACAATTCAAGTTATCAAATTTATAAACTATGCTATACACTATTTAAAATAAAAGACCTTTATGGTCTAACTTTAATTATTGATAGTCTCAAACCAAGGCATATATATATATATATATATATATATATATATATATATATATATATATAATTTATCTTTATCTTAACCTATTTTTTATGTATTCCAGTCTTCTTATTTTTCATGTATCTGCGATCAATGTTTTCTTGTAAATGAACTGGCCCATTGGCGGGAGTGGTAGAACCAGGAACTAAACACATAGCCGGTTTGGCTCCGTAATTTTAGATTTTTGTTGCTCGATCTCGTTCTACATTCTTCAAACCATAGATTCATCGGAAAGTGAAGATTTAGTATGTATTTTGATTACATAGTATAATTTATCAAGTTGAAATGAACTTAGAAAAAAATCCGAGTTGTGATTGATGAAACCATAAACTTTCAACCAGGTACGATAATATTTTACATCCTCTCAAATTATTAATCACAAGTGACAATTTAGAGGTCAAATTACAATGTACTTCTAATCTATTACGACATGAACATGATATATTTTGCAACAAGTTACGCTTAGGTATATATTAGGTATATTACTACTTTCCTGTTAATTATACAAGTCTTTTAATCAACACATATAAGAAATGAGTATGAAACATCTAGAATTCATGGGGTTTGGCCAATCGAAATTTGTCCTCGTCAAACACAAAATTATTATGTATGAAATAATTTAAAGTCAGAGAAGTAGAGAACCATAATATATAGGCCGAGTTATTGGATTTTAATATTATAATTTTTTATTTATTGGCCGAGATTAATTTCAACTCAAGAAATATTTATAGACACTCTAACTTTGAGTTTATTTTTTTTAATGATCCCTTACTAACCGAGGTTAACCCCCTTTAGTTTTTTTTTTATGAAATGAGTGTTTCAGATCAGAAGGGGGAGATTCACATGTTTCTGGGTGTAAAAGTTTCAGATTGACATACCTGATGATTGATTTTAATTTTCTGCTTAGTGTTTTGGTCATATAAGTAGTCTACCTCGTCAAAAAACTAACGTTGTTAACTCTCAATTAGTAAGAGATCGTTGTAAGAAAATAAGCTTGAAATTGATAGTGTGTGAAAACATTTCCTGAGTTAATATTAACCTCGAGAAATAAATGAAAATTTGGATTATTAAAATTCTATAACCCTAATATATAATAATTATGTGTCTTGACAATCAACACGTGTTTATACCATTTGTATTTGATATATTTGGTTTCTGCGTGCCTAAGGTTGTGAAGATATTTAGTCGAGTCCAACAAGTCATGCATAATAATGTTAAGACCCCAAAATCTATGAATGTCGTTTTTCAAATACTTAATTTTGTTATCTTAAAAGGATTAGTGACACAACTTATTGTTCGTTTGTCTTCTGTTTCAAAGTAAAAAAAAAATAATCCTTTCATTAATGTAGGATTCGAAATTAATTTGCTTTTTTTTGAAGAAAACAATAATAATAAGATTTAATTAAACGGGTGGTCCCTATGGTTGGGTATGATTATACTTTTGGTTCATAACTCTTAGAAATTACAAGGTTAGTATAATACTTTGCACAAACGTAACACGGTTGGTCCATGCGTTGAAAGGACGTTAACTTTGACCGTTAACATTCAAAAATACCAAAACACCCTTATATTAAAAAAATAAAAAAAAGAATTATTTATATAATACCCACTACCTACTAAAAGACTAAACCAAATAATATTATATATATATTTAGCAGTGGGACCCATTTGATTAAAATCAAATACATTAAAAACCCACTCAATCATCTTCCCCACCCCACCCACCACCACCTTTAGCCGCCACCATCACCGGCGAACACCACACCACACCTGATGAAGCTGTCCACCGTCTGCAAGCAATCCACTTTCCAACGGGTCACGAGAGGTGTACTTCAGGCCTCTATCTGCAAGAACCCCACCTCCGTTTTTTTCAGCCACACCACCGCACCCAACCGGCAACCACCTTGCCCACCACCAGACCCTATCGCAACCACCTCACCTCAGTTTTCCTAGTCGCACCACCACACCCGATCATAACCACCTTATCATTTTCCCACTCACACCATCGTACCCAATCAAACATAGTGATCATTATCCAATCATGTTACGTTTCTTCAAAGTATTGAACTAGTCTTGTAATTTTTAAGAGTTAAAAACAGAAAATAAAATCAGACCCTATCATAGAGACCACCCGTGTAATTAAATCTAATAATAACAATCAAACACAGTGATCATTATCCATAACACAATAAGATAATAATAATAATTGAAACAGTAATAATAATAATTATTATTATAATTTTGGATTGTACCATCATTGCTGATTGTTATAAGTGAAGTAGAACATACATATGGCATGTCATTTCAGACCTTACATGATAAGAACTTGAAGTCTTGAACATATTGGTAGTTGTGTTTTAAATAGCATAAGATAGGTCCTCTCAAACCTTTAGATAATGTGAGTTTTAATTTTTAGGGAAATTGCTACTTAATAATATGCTATATTATAATTTATAGGGTTATTGGATTTTAATAATTCTAATTTTTATTTATCGATTGAGATTAATCCCAAATCAGAGAATGTTTACAAATAATCTTAACTTTGAGATTCTTTTTTCTCTAAGGATCCCTTACTAACTGAGAGTTAACACTTGCTAGTTTCTTTGATGATATGGGGCTAACTCTGAGCCATTTTTTGGTGTCTAGCATCCGGCATCACTTGAAATATACCTTTAACGAGTCAAGCGGTTCAGATCAGAAAGTGAAGATTAACGAGTTTCAGGGTGCAGGCTTTTCAGATTGATCGACATGATGGTTTATTTCAACTTTCTGCTTAGTGTTTTGGTCACATAATTAATCCACATCATAAAAAAATTAACGGTGTTAACTCTCAGTTAGTAAGAATTGTTGAAGGAAAATAAACTAAAAGTTAAAAGTGTCTGTAAATATTTTTTGAGTTATGATTAATCTTGGCTAATAAATAAAAAACTAAGATTATTAAAATCCAATAACCCTCTTTCATGTTCCATTTCTTTCATGAAGTGATTTTTTTTTCACATCTCAATATCTTATGGAGCGAACAACTCAATTTTCCATATTCGTCTAAATTTTTTTCAATTGTATATTAGCAACAGATATCTAGAGTAAACTCAATCGATACAAGCATACATGTACACATATGTGTGTGTTTTTGCATGCATGTAGGTATGCTAGTAAACCGATATATGGTTGCCATCTCACTACAAGGAAGAGAGCCTATAGTGGAGAAAATGTCACTTGGTATGTATAAATATTGTTAACGATCATATACATATGCACTTACATATACATACACAGCTCAATTACATACATACAAGCAGTGACTGATCTAACCAGTAAAGTCAGGGGTATCAAAAATTTTCTTTTTGCTGTATATTTATTTAATGATAATTTTTTAACGATGCATTCATTCAATAATGGATTTTTTTGCCAATAATAACTTGTTTAGAATTAGGTTTCATCTTCAATGGCATACCCAGAAACTTTTTACATGAGGGTCGGAAAATTTTAAGCGTCGGTCTTCTATCACTAATTATTAAATTTTTTTAATATGGTCCGATTCGGGTCCGGATCACACAACAAGAAAACAAAAAAATATCATTAAATAAATAACATTAAAACTAGTGGCGTAAATGAGACAAGCGAAGTCATTAGTTACTTGGGACCGGCTCATCAAAATCTCGGATCGAATCGAACTTAAACAAACTAGAGCTCGAGCTTATACTATTCACCATTCAATAAAGGAGATTGAGTCAGATCTTTACGTATCGGCCCTCTCGAAATGAACTTCTTTTATTTTACTTTTACTTCATATATTACAGATATTTATATAGATAATTGTTATTATATAAAAAAACCATGATAAAAATAATTAAATTATAAACAAATGATGTTAAGCTGAGCTTAAGTTTGAAAAATAAAAAAAACTTTGAGTATTAAAATTAAACAAACACAAGACGAGCTCGAGCTTTAAAATTAACATTCTACACGAGCCAAGCTCGGTCACAAGATCAAGCTCTCTTATGTCAAACAATCTTAGGCCTCACACGACTTGTCTATATCCCTATTTAGCAGTCACTGTAACATTCAAATAATCACGTATTCAAACAAATAATCAACTAAATAAATCAAATAATTTGATCTAACAATCTACTGATCATTAATCTAATAATTAATCTATTATATTACCAGTTAATAAGATAAATGACTTAGTTATTCACACTAATTGTTTTATATTTGTTACTTATTTTTGGGATCGTTTTGTAATAATTGAGTTGGTCCTAAATTTTTTTAGAGATTGTATAATTTTTTTCAGGGTTGGGCTTATAATCTTATATTAATTTAGTATTTTTAAATTTCAGAGGTATCCTAATTTTTTGCTTCAGGGTATCCCAATACATACAATTATAAAAAAATATTGTAATTTGAAAAGAGAGTTCAAGGGTAACCCGGGCTATCCGGACTCTTAATAAGCCGCCCATGCATACAAGCATGATCACTTACAAACACTAAAAACCTTCATATTTAAAGAAAACTTATTAAAAGAAACTTTATACTTTATACTTCATATGCTTCAAGCCCTTGAATTTCACTCTTAAATCTCACCCTTTAAACTCACCTTAAAATACAAATTTAAAGAAAACTCATAAAAATAAGATTAAAGGTTTTGGTAACAAAAGTTGAAATCTCATGAATCTTACTTTAAAATGCTTGATTTTGATGAAAAGTAGATGAAATCCAAGAGGAGGCGAAAGAAGCATCCTCCTCCTTTGTTCTTTCTTTCTTTTTCTTTTTCCATTTTTAAGGTGAAGAAAATAAGCAGATAAAGGTTTACCGATGTGGGACCTATATGACTACATGTCGATAAATATGTAAATAAATTTTAAAAAATTAAAATATCTATAAGGATGTCTTACTTTCGGCATAGAATTTAATTAAAGTTCAAAAATAATGACTTACCTATACTGACAACAAGTCGTCAGGGTAGGTAAGTCAAAACGTCAATGTTTTGCTTCTTTTGTTAGCCGAATACAAAAAACAAACAAAACCAAACAAATTAGTCTTGATATAGAGTTTTGGCTTGATGCACACTTTTCTCTCCATCCCGCCCATCTTTGTACGGACAAGTCGTTGGAAAAATTTTTACTGGAAACAAATATTCGTTGACCTATAGTGGCGATATGTCGTCGCTATAGGCTGATCTATAGAGGCGACTCATGTCCTCAGTTTCTTGTAGTGTCGACATCAAGTCGTATGCATGTGTAATAAAATATGAGGTCTTGGGTTTAAGTTTCGCTCAGAGCAAAAAGCTTTGTGTTGAGCCAGAAAATATTCCTAGTTGTGTGTTTCATCCTAAGGGGTATGGAGGTGCGGTTCCGCCTGATGACGAATAGATGAAACCCGATAAAAATAACACTTATCATTCGAAACAGGGTTGTACATTGTTGTTAGAAACATGAATTACATGTTGCATGTTGACATTGGGAGGATCTTGGTTTGTTGGTTTTAATTGTCTTAATAGTTTGTTGTTAATTTATTCGAAATAAGTTGATCTAGAATAGTTTCAAAATTAGAACAGGCAAAACATATGTTTTGAGTCTTGGGGAATTTAAAGGAAAAAAACTTGATAAGTCTTCGGGTACCCAGTTAGGTGGAAGGTAAAACCCATTAGTGCATAATTGATTTTATGAGGAAGTGAAAAATTGCATTTGAAGCGGTTTATGCCCGCTTCAAAAAACAATACTCTAAAAAATCATATTATCTTAAAAAGCTCGGGCATTGCTTCATTGTATTTTTGGTAGGAGGCAATTCACCAACAAAAACCTAAAACACACAATTTAGAAAGACCAAGTGGGAGACATATATTGTTTTAAGAACATATATATAATATTCGTCTTGAAATAACAAGTAGTAGCAAACTAAGTTTTGGTGCGTAAAAACCACCAGGATACTCTTGATAGATCTCATTGTATCTCTAGTAAACTTTGTGCTGAGCCACCCTAGATAGTTAATTTACCATGTTTATTTGTTCAAACACGGATGGACACGTAAATTTGGAATTTTAAACAAAACATCTAACTTACATAAGAATTCCACACTTAGAACTATAAATTCTTAAGAGCATCATAATATAAACACCTAAAGATGTACTTAATTAGTTGTCACATCAAAAAATATCACCCTTCTCAAAACACAAAAGAATATACGATATTATCATCATCTTATATATTTATTTCTCATTAACAATATAAAAATATCAAAATTAAAATACTATACAGCCATTTGATTTTAAAATAAATTTTCAACTTTTTAACATTTAAAATGTATATATAAAATCTTTTTATAACCATATATATATATGTATATGTATATGTATAACTTTTTATACACATGATCCCACAAGAATATAAGCTTCTACTTTTTATTCAAAATATACAAGTTAATACATCAAAGCTGGAGATTTATTTGATTGATTTTCATAATTTCTCTTGGTTTTAATTTAAACACAATTATATATATATATATATATATATATACACGTGTGTGTGTGTGAGTGTGTGTGTGGATTTATAAGAGAGAGCACAAGTTTTGGTAGATGAAAATAAAAAAAATAAAATAAAAAGTTTTTTTTTTCTCTTAACTCTCGTGAGCAACCTCACAGGGTGCCCCACACCCTCACTCACGACCACTCCTCAACGCATGTGACTAGCCTACGGGACTCTAACGACCCTCCTTCACGACAAAATAACACAAGGTCTAAAAAATAATGTATCTGTTTTGTTATATTGTTTTTTTTTATTAACAATCAACAAGTAAATTAAAGGAAAAGAATTTATACATTGTGAATTGCGATTGTCTCATCAATCTTATGCATGTATTAGAGGGACATGTAACAATTTTGATTTTTGATAGAAAACAGGGTTACATGTTTTTTAAAAATAAATAAAAGAGCATTGTCTAAAGAGCTTGTATAAATGAACAATATTATCATTATATTTTAGACTGACCAGAAAAATATTTTTATGAAAAGGATTCAATTGAGAAGTGCATTTTCATTATAACTTTATATTAAAATAGTAAAATTACCTTTTATATCTTCACTTTCATCACACTATTATCTTAGTCAAAACGTATTTGCTTTAAAAAACTCTCTCCATTTTTAATGTTTTTCTGTTTTTCTTAAATGAATTATAAGAAGGCAACGACTTGTTTTTAACAATCATATCATTATTATAAAGGGCATACAAATTTAAACCCAAGGTTGAACTTTTGTAAGTTAAGTTACATTAAGTAATATCATATTCATAAACTATCTATTTTTTAATATTTATATTATCACCTTTTATAATCAAATAATGACAGAAGCAATATAAATAATAACCGACCTTTAAATCAAAACAAATAATAAACCATTTTTGTCTGTTTAATATTTAAAATATATAATCCACAAGGACCATAAAATACTTTACCTTATATAAAACTTGAAACTTAGTACGGTACATCCGGTTGACTTGTTTTGGCCACAGATCTTTTTATTTACGTAAACATCATACAAGTTATGTGTATTAAAAAAAATAAAAGGGTGTCCGTGCAATGCAGCGGGACGATATTTTACATTTGACACGTGCATTTAATATTTTGTTATTCTTATAGTAGTTTTACAAAAGTTTATTATATTTTTTTCTAAGCTAAAATTTAAAACAACAGATTAATGAGTTCTGCATGACGACTTGTATATACGTATTAACTTATTGTACCTCACAAAATACAGATTGTTTCAGCAAAAAAATTACACCAAAATGTTTAAAAATAAAAACAGGTTAAATTGTAGTCTCAAAACGTTTTTTAATGTGATATATTAAAAGATAGAGCTGAAATCTTAAAACATATTAAGTTTTTTGGGTGTATGTGTATATAATATAAAATTTTATGCAAATATTAGTAAGTGTAAGGTTATTGTGTAACTAATTATAAGGGGTAATGTGTAAATAATGTTATAAATACTATTTTACCCTTAAAAGTGGTTGTATCTTATGTATTGAATATAGTAAGTGTTCTTAATTTTTTAGTATCTTAAAATACCCATCTCATATGCTTTATATATAGTATAAATTATATGCAATGTCATTTAATTATTGATTTCTTACTTAAGGAGCCAATTAAAAAAGTAAAATGTTACACATTGACATCTAATAGAGTAAATTTTAAACTTATATGGAACTTACTAACGACCGTAGCTTATGAGCAAGCTATGAACTTTTTTTTTATTTACTTAATTGACCGTCTTTAAACAAACGATACATGCCTGATAAATTCACATATATTAAAGTTATTTTTTAAGGTCTATGAGAATTGCGATATAATAATTTAGGAATATTACAAACTTTTTTTTAAATATTATAGGAGATAGAGACGCTGCCCTGATAAGACCTCTAATGTTAAAACTCTTTTTGATGTGTATGTTATAATAAATCATGTAATTCAGTTTTACTCTCTTTAAGTAGGTTGTAATAATCAAGATTAGTAACAATTAGTTACAAACCATTCAGCCAAATAAACAAAAGATTGAATTTTTAGTGGGGTGATATATACGAAATCTCGAAGATAATATATTAAGTAACCATATTTTGTATTGAATTATGTTTTATCTTTATAAAAAATAATCTAGCTCAAAAGGAAAAAAAATATTAAAAAGAAGAGTGAATTACGAACTTTCTCTTTTATTAATACATGAAATTACATCGTGTGTTTTTTAGTTTCAATAATTACACTGTATATACTTTTTATATAAAGTTTGCACACATATTGTTCTTTACACTAACATTCGTTAAAAATTATAGTTAATTCATGCATGTGCCACTCACATGAGTGGTATTTAAGTATTTTACATTCTTATAATAAGTCAAAAATATTTTTACATCGCTTCATTCCCGTCGCCCTCATGTTAGATGTTAAAAGTTTGATGTTTTTGATTTTCGGATAGTAAAAATCACTATTAGTATTCGGATATATGAAATTTAGATATTCGAAATTTCGAATATGGATACAGATAGCGATTTAATATCTGAACTTCTTTTTTCATTTTTTGCAATAATTAAATATATGTTATTATAAAAAATATATAAAAATAACACCCATAGAAAATCGTAATATATACTAACAAGTCCCAACAAAAAAAGTTTAACACTTTTAAAATAAGAAAAAGAATTTTAAGTTTTTGGATAATTTTAAAAATATCTTTTGTTATAGTTTCTAAAGTGTTAAAGGTTTTTAATTTTAGTTGAGACTTGTTACTGTATATTGAAATCTTTTGTTAACATATGTTGCTTTTATATTATTTTTATAATTACAATTATCTAATTAATCCAAAAAACAAAGAAGAAATCCAGATGTAATTGTTATCTGTATCCGTTCAGATATTTCGGATATGTTGATGTACTGGGTTTGGAATAAAGTTTATCATGGTTAAATGGTTAATTTTAATGTATCTAATGTGTTTAAGTGTAATAGATTGTGTTGAATAAGATAACTATGATGATTTGGTGTTTTGTAGGTTAAATATAATTATTTGATGTGGTTTGGAGAATGCACATGGGTGATAATCGAAGATCATGATAGATGAGGTGATAGAGAATTCAATTACGAGAATATGGCCAAAAATGGGGAAGAAAACGGAGTCCGAATGAACCATTTATGAAATAAAAGAAGATTAAAGGAAAGAAGAGAAAAAGTTTCTAGTCGCGAGAGGGGGTTGCCCTACGGTGTGCCCTACGGTGAGCCCTACTGTCACACCCCAACCTGGACGGCGGAAACGTCGAGGTGTGGAATTTCGATTGTTCACAGCCACATAACGCTATTGCCTGAAACATGTTAAAAATAAAAGGGGTCAACATAAAAATGTTGGTGAGCATTCTATAGTTTCGTATACATAAGTATATAAAAGATGGCAATTCATGTTGTAAATTAGAAAAACAAAGTAACTAGGGATGTAAGACAGAATGCACAATCAAACCTTGACAAAATTTTACAAGTCTCAAACGACGTTAATATTCTATTAACGTTAAAAGTATATACGATTA
>BJCN01306590.1:0-10877 GCA_018326445.1 Flaveria brownii
TTAAACTCGTCAAACATCATAAGGGTTTTTAGTAGCTACTTTTTTACTAGTAGAGACTTGTAAATTCGCAGCAAATTGCTACTTGACCTATTTGCTATTGATGAGCTTGCTACCATCTAACCAATTTGCTACTGATAATCAGTAGGGATGACCAAATTTACCGAATACCGGTATCGTACCGATACCATACCGGTACCGGTCGAACATAATCGGTACCGGTATCGATATTTATTTTTTAGGTTTTCGGTATTCGGTACCTTCGGTCTCGGTATTTTCGCTATTTTCAATGGTACCGGTACCGATCGGTACCATAACAACAAAATAAGTACGGTATTCGGTTCATGCTTTTACCTATTTTCGGTATCAGTGTTTTTCAGTACGGTACCGGTTCGAGACCGGTACGGTACCAATCTCATCCCCAATAATCAGTTCCTCCTGATCATCAATTGACACCGACCATCAGTTTATACCGAAACCAAGAAGCAATCTTCAGTTAGGGGATCATTTTTACTATCAATCCTTAGTTATTTACCCATCAAAGTCAAATTTATATAGTTACTTACCCATCAAGTGATTTGAAAGCAATTTTCAATGCATAATAAACATGCAAAAATTTTATGCTGACCGGCTAACTCGATTGCCACCTGAAGGGTTGCCTCTTATCGCTACTAGCAGCGCTACCCCAGACCCACGCTGTAAGGTTTTGCCCTCTTGGACTACCAAGTTTAAGAACCCTTTTACCATAAATGAAAATAGCCTTGTTTCAGATGTGCACTTTGCACCTACTAACTTTTATACAATATAATCGTCAACACAATATAGTACATACTACCTAAACACCAAGTCGCATCATTGAAACAATCTTAGATTCTAAGGTTCTTAGGCTATCATATAGTTTTTCACTTGTACTATAACATATGGTTAGTTGTTGCATTCTTCTTCATTTATTACTTAGGATACTTGTTGATTTCAAGGTTAATTTGATACTCCTTAAATCTTTGAAAATGATCAGAACCATTGTAATTAATGTTTTTAGAAGCAGGCATGATTGGTTGGTCTGATTAGGAACCGGTGAACCGATCTGATTATGTCTATTTAGGTTGTTTTCAATTGAACTAGTCGGATGGTAAATCGGACCCCATGGTCGGGCCGGTTTTAATTTTTTTTATTCTTTATTTTAAAATCATTTTTTTATCAATTTAGTATTCTATAATTCATAATTTGTATATTTAAGTCCTCGTATTATATTAAAAATGCAAACTATATCAAAACATATGTTATTTGCATACTTGGTTACGTATTAGATATACTAGAAGTGTGCCCGCGCAATGCAGCGGGACGACATTTTACATTTGACAAGTGCATTTAATATTTTGTTATTCTTGTAGTAGTTTTACAAAAATTTATTATGTTTTTTTCTAAGCTAAAATTCAAAACAACAGATAAATGAGTTCTGCATAACGAGTTGTATATACGCATTAACTTATTGTACCTCATAAAATATAGATCGTTTCAACAAAAAGTTTACACCAAAATGTTTAAAAATAAAAACAGGTTAAATTGTAGTCTCAAAACATTTTTTAATGTGATATATTAAAAGATAGAGCTGAAATCTTAAAACATATTAAGTTTTTTTGGTGTATGGGTAGATAATATAAAATTTTACGCAAATATTAGTAAGTGTAAGGTTATTATGTAACTAATTATAAGGGGTAATGTGTAAATAATGTTATAAATACTATTTTACCTTTAAAAGTGGTTGTATCTTATGCATTGAATATAGTAAATGTTCTTAATTTTTTGGTATCTTAAAATATCCCTCTCATATGCTTATATATAGTATAGATATAGATATCTTTGATTTTCCAATATTTATAACGTGGTCCTTAAATTCGATTTAAGCTGTCGGACCATTGACCAATAAGACAACCGGTTCGCTGTCATTTTCGATTCTAAAAACAGTGATTAACACAGTTGCATCAAGCTTGCTTAATGACAGCTAAAAATCATATGATTGATTTTTTGATATATTATACTTGTCTTTACACGACAAAGTAATTGAAAAAATGGAGAGACAAAAACATCATATGCCTAGCAAAATTAGGTACCATTTTTATGCACACAGCCACGCACTAGGTAATTTGCATTTTGCAAGAACAATGGTTTGTTTGCTGTGAAAACCCAAGTACACTAGTTTCCAAAGTCGATCACTTACAAAAATAATCTATTTTCACCTTAAAAACTTCATGTATGTTTTGGATTTAGCATTGTTTAAGTAATACATTACTCAAATTCATTCAAGTCTGTAAGGTTATCATAACCTCGTACATTCTACATCATACTCCCTCTATCCCTCAATACATGCAATAATTTATAGAGCTAATACTTCAGTCAAAGATTGTATAAATTTGTTAACTTTTTAAAATACCCATGAATAATTTGTTGGGATATTTTTTTTTTAAGTCAAAATATATTAAATTTAGAAAGTGTTTGTTATAGCACATGTAAGGATTCTAAAACTCTATGAGGGTTTATAGTTAGGAGGTTTCTATGGTATTTACTTCTATGAATTCAAAATGCTTGGTGTTGCACCCTTTTGTGTGCGGGCGATAGGTATAATGTGACATCTTGATGATGCATTTCCTGCTGATGGTTCCTCATGGTGCATTTAAGATTAATGCAGTGTAACTTGTTAGGTTGGCCGATCAAACAGTTGCTTCTGACGTTTGTTCGAAGGGAATCCAGACCATTATTGCATGTGTTGGAATATAAAGTTTGTTTCTTGATGCAAACTAATCTAAAACTACATGCTAACTGCTCTTTTAACACATCACGTTTCGATCTTGATACCATCTGTTTTGCTTTCCATTTTCCTTCTGCTCGATCTTGATACCATCTGTTTTGCTTTCCGTTTTCCTTCTGCCTGTTTCATGGTTGTTTGCTACTCAAAACTAATGGCTTAATGAAAGTATGAAACCATGAAAACAGATACTCTTCCAATTTAAACCAGAAAAGTGTTAGAACCACAAAATCAAAGATTGCAGGCTTGCAGAGTTCAAGTTTAACAAAAACAGGTGAATGTAAAGGAAATAGCCATCACAACTTGAAACTACACAAGGAAAGATTATGCTGGCTTGTAGTACTTTGTGGGTACAAAGGGCATTTTGGTAACCGACCCTTCATACGTTTTCCCTCGGATCACAATCTTGAGTTTGGTACCTGGTTTGTGCAATCCCGACTTCACATACCCCATGCCTATGTTCTTCTTCAAGCACGGGCTAAACCCTCCACTAGTAACCTCACCAATGTTCTCCCCCTTCTCGTTCTGAATCTCACTGTGGCTGCGGGCTGGTGGGCCTGTTGAGAAAAGCCCAACTCGCCTGATTGCAGGACCATCAGCAATTTGCTTCAGGATCACATCAGCTCCGAGAAAACCACCCTCTGCCCGTCTTCTCTTGCCAATGGCCCAAGTGAGCCCAGCCTCCACAGGGGTTATGTGTTGCTCCATGTCATTGCCATAAAGACACAACCCAGCTTCAAGACGAAGACTGTCACGCGCACCAAGACCAGTCAACCTTACTTTGCCTTCAGATTTTTCTAGAATCGCTTTTGCAAGATCGACTGCATTTTCTGAGGGAACAGAAATCTCAAATCCATCTTCACCAGTGTACCTGTAAGAAGTCGATATATTAATGAAAATATATAACTAACTTAACTATCTCTAGGCTTAAGCAATTGATAATCATGATAATCACTTTAGTAAAGAGCAAACGTACCCGGTTCTAGTTAGAAAACATTTGGAACCATTGATGTCAATAATACGGAAGTCCCCAAAGTACATTTTACTCAAATCCTCTTTAGTCAAGTGCTGAAGAGTAGAACCTGCAAGAGGACCCTGCGCCACAGCAACAAAATGGAATACAGGAATACATAATATAGATCATAACAGATTCATTAGCAAGCTAATCAGCTAACCGACAAAAAGAAGATACAAATTTGAATCAAAAGTCTATTTCTCGAGCTATAATTACTAACCTGAAGAGCCAAAAGAGATCTCTCATCATAGATGTGCCAGCTTACATCCCCACCTTTGGCTTTAAAAGCCTTCATATGTTCTTCAATGTGAGTCAAATCTTTATCTCGACAACCCGCATTAACAACCAAGTAAATGTGATCATCGGTCACTTTGGTGATCACAGAATCATCGATCGCTCCACCTTTCTCATTTGTGAAAACAGTGAGCGAGCCGGTACCAGGAGCAAGTCCAGCCACATCAGCAACCACAAGCTTCTCAAGAAACGCGACACAGTCTTTCCCTTTAAGACTTAGCCCACACATATGTGAAACATCAAAAAGACTACCGTTTTCCCTGCAATTTATAGTGGAATCCATGATTGAATCTTTGTACTGGATTGGCATGCTCCAACCAGCAAAAGGTACCATCTTTCCACCATTGGCAACGTGGAAATCATACAGAACGGTCTTCTTGAGGTCAGCCTCTGAGGCATAGCACCTGCGGACAATGGTCTTTTTATCAGATTGACCAAGCCGACGGGTGATTGATTGACCTAGTTGCCATAGTCCTCCCCTCATTGAGCTTTATTCTTTAGAAAAAAAAAATAAAAAATTATCAGTATGGTGAAAACAGTCTCATGAATTGAAGATCACAAGTAAAATCATAGATCTCAATAATCTTAACACAAAGAAGCAAATTTGGAATCACAATCAAGAAGGTTCTTCATTTATCAATGCTATTAAACATGGTATATGAATCTTGATTACACTGATTCCAATCAGGAGTTACTAAAATCAAGAACTAAAACAACGAAATAGACAAGAATCAAACGCACCAACTTCAAGTAACCTCTTAACTTTACAACATGATCAACCCATTAATTTTTATACGAATTCATCATCCATCACTTATCACATTTTGATCTGATAATTTGCAGCACAACTGTATGACAAAAAGCCTCAACGAAATGAGATAGGAAAACCCGAATCAAGTTCGACAATCAACAAAGATTCAATCTTTCTAACTACTTAGCATTCCAGCAACAAATTTGTAAAAGGGTTTAGCCCCACATGAAAAAACACTCGATCTTTTCACATATATATAATCTAGAAACAGATCTTTTGCACAACGCACAACGAATTCACACCAGACGCAGGTTAATTGACCAGAAAAGAAGAGAAACAATTATTAATATTGAACCTACAGGTGACCTTAGAGAGCTACCCTGATTTCCTTTGTTGAAGAAAGGCAAATCGGGATGGGGTTTTGTTAAGAGTTTTTAAAAGTAAATTTGTACGTATGTGTGACTATTTTCTTGTAAAGTAAACATTCAAAAGAATAATAATATTTTGAGAAAAAGAAAATGGGAAATGGTTGGTGGGTGAAAAAATAAAAGCAGTGGGTGGTGGATAACCTTTGGTTATCAAAACCCATCGTTGGTGAGTGGTGTTAAGAAGCGGTAAAGCCCTTTTCATCAATTATAAGAGTTAGTGGGATGGATCATGGGATGCCATACATTTCAGACGTAACTTTTTAAATTATTGTAAAGATTTTTTATGTAAATGATTACTCATATGCTACTTGTTTTCAGCTTATATGTTTTAAAAAAAAAATGTTAGTTACTATACAATATTTTTATTTAGATCGAAGAAAACTTTTTATTTATCTTTGATATATTTCTTCTCCTATAGTATATTTGCACTAATATGAAAGTTCACTTGTCGCTTTCACTTTATTAGGTATAACCTCAGGTTTTGGCTCAATAAAATTGGGATATTCATGTTTGGAGGGATCATTTACTAGTTTGATGTTTCTTTCTTTCTTTTTTTGGGTATTGACAAGTTAAATTGATTCAACCAAACAGATCCCATAAACCTACATCAATCTAAAACATATACGCTTAAAGTTATGTAATCTAACACAATCTGTTAACGAACTTATTTAAACAAGACAGAGAGATTGTATACAAGTTGTAATAGAGTTTAAACTGTTAAAAGAATCAAAAACAATTTGAAAACGGCCTTAAACAGATCAAGTTGTAAGAGGGATTCGTCTCCCCAGCCTTAATTGATAACTCAGGAGTCGAATCGCTAATAGAATAAGCCCTTTTATGAGGTTTGATAATAAATAAATTTTGAAAAAAACAACCATTTTTCGAGATATAGGTGTGTGGAGGGTTGCCCTATCGGCTCAGTTGTGAAAATGTGTATTAACATCAACAGTTCAACTCTATGATCCAAATAAAACCAACACTTTGATTATCCCGCTAATAAAACAACTGTTACATTTCTCAAGGACTTGCGGCAATGGCAACCGCAGACCTTCCAAAACTGTGAGTGATTCACAATTGCAAACCTCTCGGTCATAATATTATAATATCAGTAGCTTAGTATTGTTTTTAAGTGTCTTTCGTGCACGCCAATGGACAGCAGCAGCAGTTTCTGATGTCCCCATCTGCACACCAAATATACAATTTAAATAACAATTACATGAAACCTTAATGTTTAGTAGTTTCATTTCCTGCATTATTATTATTCTAACAAACTTAAAGTTTACCTTGGACTCCATGGAGTGATAATCTTGCCACAAATTCACATCTTGGTCATATGTTGAAAGTGCAGCTTCATATAACTTGCGGACTTCTACAAGATGGACCTTTTTCGCACCAGCAGACGATGCAAGGTTCAGTTCCAATTCAATGCAGCTTCTATATAGAACAAGCCCAGGCCGAGGTAAAGCAAAAAACCTGCATTTTCAAGATAATGAATATTACATTAAACTTAAACCTAAATACTAGCCGTCTAATAAACAAGTCATTTTACAGAACTGCAAATTTAATGACATATATATTACTCATTTGATGATTGGCAGCTAATGTAACACCCGGCCCCTCATACCACCAATATTATCTGCTTTGCTCATGAGGAGCTCACGGATTTGCTTTGGGTTGCCTGGGTGAAAACTTTCTAGGGAGGTCATCCATCCCTGGATTGCTGTCACCTGAGCACGCTTAACTGTGGAGTTCTCCTCTCATCCACAGCCAATACGCCCAAAACACGTTGGTTATATTAGTGACCAGGTATTCCTTATGAACCAGGAATAACTCTTGTCCACGGCCGATGTGGGATTTATGTAGGGTGTCACAGCTAAAGGGTGGGTTAGTGACATACCGCTTATACATGTCTCTTGCTCTCGAGATTCCATCTTTCTGTAAAACAAAGTTCACAATTGCAGATGAGAGGGAGAACCCATCATCACTACCACCGTCTCTGATCAATGAACTTAGAGCAATATCCACCAACTTGTCAAATTGGTGCTTGTGATTCGAAAAATATTTCAAGCCCTACACAGTAATGCAGTAATGTAGGTATACACAAAGCTTCTAATTTTTAAGGTTTGTGATAACATAACTATATAACGACTAGCTTTAGTAAGCCCGTGTATTACACAGTTGTAAAAATAAAATATCAAATAGGAAAAAAAATTTATTCGTTATAAAACGATATTTTAATATAAAACATAATTGAAATCATATATAAGTAAGGACTATAAATAATAAAACAATGATATCAACTTTTAATCTTTTTTAAATTTTTTAATTTTTTTACAAAAGAAAAATAAAATAATTTTGTTTTAAAGCAAACACTTTAAAATTTTTTAATTTTTAAAACTTATAATAACTCCCAATTTTATTTATTTTTTGTATATAAAGACTTTACTTACAAACATCAATTTTAAAATATTATATATTTTTAAAAAAGTTTGACGTTTTAGAAGTAAATTTTATTTTATAAAAATTTATTTACTTAAAAAATAACTAAAAAAATATTTTTCTGAAGTTATTATTAGTAACTAATTAATGAGATAATTAATAGGAGAGAGAAGCGGTAAAATTTTGTTGAGGTGAAATGTGGTGATGACACATGTCCACCCTAGTTACCATTTTATTAGGGTAGGAAGATAATGAGGAAACCAAACAAGGGCATTTTTCACATACCATAAGCCACAGGCCCTCAGCTTGCGAAACACACACTTTTCTTAGAGGAATTTGCAAGAGATCAAACAGGAATGACAAATCAGCTTTGCTTGGTGTTCTAATACACTTCATCTCTAGTGAAAGGCGCAAAACCCACAAATTTACTGCTTCGGCAAGTTCTCCATTGCAAAGTTTTTCTGCCATGTTTCTAGCCTCATCTGATCTCCCAAGTTGTAACAAAAAAGAAACGTGTTGGCAAGCAAGATCTTCAGAAATGCAACCCATCCTTTGAGCCTTGTCAAAGATCATTAAAACATGTGTAATAGGATCTATGTAATTGTCAGATGAATCAGAAAGCCTAGAATTTTGACTGTGTCCATTTCTACCAATTACGTCCATCAAGAATTTGATATATAGATCAAACAATGTAGATGATGGTATGATCTTCAAAGCCTCATCATAAACCTACACACAAAAAAAAGGAATATGCGTCTTGAAGCTCCAGAAATTAACATTACAAAACAAAAATAGATAGGAATTAAGGTCTTTTACTTCGATAAGAGGCGGTATACCTGAATTGCCTTAAATAACTGATCAGGCGTAATTTCTTTCTTTACATCTTGTGTACTCTTACGTCCAGCTGCTTCATATTTTGCAAGCCAATCCCAGTACACTGGTTCTTTTGAAAATTCATTTTTCATGTCAGCAAGTATCTCTTTTTGCATATTTTCTGAATTTGCCAAGTTCGTTGCCTCTAGTATCTCCAGAAACTGTGTTCTCAGGCTGAAACTCGAAGGAAGTGCTTCCACTGCACATTTGTAAACAGTTTGAAGAATGTTCAATCCTTGTTCCCGGAATATATCAATTTTTTGCTTCAGTTCCTCATTTTGTACATCTAAATCTTTATTATCTTCACTTTCTTCATCGATCCGCATAAATAATTCTTTGTTTTCTTCTCGCCATTGTTTATCTTCAGGATCAAGACGCTCAGGAACCAATGTACCCACATCTTCTCCAAGAGCCGCCCTGCGAGCACTTAACTTATTTAGGTATGTGAGCTCCATCCGAAGATACTCCACCCATAGAGCTTCAGACATTGGGCAAGATCTCAAACCACTTTGCATAAGTGCACGAGCAGCTGCAGCATTTAAGTTGTGGTCAAACTCCCATGAAGCTGCGTAAATCCAAACCCCAGGTACTTTTGGATGAAATCTGATTACCTGAGCCAGAACCTGAGAGACACACAAACAATATAGGGTGAAACATTCAAATTACATAACAAATCAAAAATCAAACAATTTAAACTTCAAAACACATTAAATGATGACAAACTCCACAAACAAAAACATACACCTAACATCAAACCAATCTAAATCATTTTACAACACCGCCAAAGAGTTAAATCACCCTATAGATTCGACAATGCCAAATATCATAGTTACTTCTGACTTATCCTTCATTCATGTCAATCATGGGATACAAAGTCAAATTGGTTACTAATCCTTCAGTCATGACTTCCTTCTACGCATATTAAGACTACTTGACTTAAACACTAATCAAACAAACAGTAAAAATATCTAATTTCTCCCTACCCTAATCACCAAAAGCTAAAATTCGCATCTTCAACTTACCATAAGCAGTACAATAGCAGTAGACAACAAGGAATACAAAGAGAAACTAAACTGTTAGATTAAGTTGAAAACAGACAGAATACCTTCTTCATACGTCCATTTCTTCTCTGCCTACAAAACTCCAGATACTGAAACCACAGCTCAATATCTCCTTTAAACCTATCAGTAGCCAACCGATAAATCTCCACAATCCTCGAGACACCAGCAAAATCAGAACACGACTGCTTCATCTTGGACCTCTTAACACCGCCTTTTCCGTCTTCACTCTTCTTCTTGAGCTCACGCATGACGGCCTTCTTACGGAGGATGCGGAGGGCGTCGAGCGACTTCTCGTAGTCGATGTAGGCTAAGTAATCCTGCTTCAGAGGGCTCGGTCGCTTGAGTCTGTACTCGAACTTCCGCCGTTGTTTTACGATCTCGGCGATCTCGCGGCGGGAGAAGAGGCCACGGCGCTCGAGGTCGTCGAGCTCGTTGACCATGCGCTCGAGCTTGTATTGCACTACGTCCGCCATGTTTACGGTGGCGGTGGCGGTGAGGGTTCAGTCGTTAGGGTATCGACGGCGGCGGTGGTTGTTTGTTTTCTTGGTTTGTTTTCCCCCTTTCTTCAGTTTTCCTCTTTACTTATAGTTTCTTGTCTGTTTCATAGTTAGCCCCTGACCTTTTTGTTAATCTCAATTTGGTCACAACTTTAGGTTTACCTAATAGCGAGTAGGGAGGGTAAGCGAATAAAATACTTTTCGAGATACTTGGAATCGAATTATTAACAACTTAAATTGAAACGAACTTAAACGAGCTTGATCCTGAGCTTGAGCTTATTATATGGCTCGTTTTATAAACAAGCTCCAGCTCCATATTGAACTTGAGTAGGCTCGTGAGCCTAAACGAGCTTTTTATTTAAAATATTAAATATTTATTTATATATTATTATATATAATATTATGATAAGAATAAATATTAATTAGAAAGAGTATAACTATAAATAAATATAAACTTATTTATAAAAATACATAATTAGAATAATTAAATAATAAACATGTTGAACCGTTTTAGAGTCAAAGCTCTAATTCGAAATATTTCTCATGAGCTAAAATTTAATACGTTCAAATAGGATATTGTGGGGCAAATGAATAACTTCAAGAGTGTTCTTAGTATGTTAAACAACGACTTAAGATGGGAGGAGTTGTGGTGATTTCAAAACTCGACCTCAGCCATCAAATTCGAATGTGTGAAGGTAACTCCATAAAACAAACGCTTT
>BJCN01306605.1:3896-16818 GCA_018326445.1 Flaveria brownii
CATCTCATGTGTGACTACTGTGTTCGATCCTGTTTGCTCACTCATCCGTGATAAATTCCAGACCCGGAATTTGAGGGTGTGACAGAATTTAACGGAAAAAGTTAATCATGTTAGTTAGGTGTAACCAAATTGATTCAAATGATAATTTTAGTGACACCTTTAGATGCAAATGATAACATTTTAAACTTTGGACTCAAATGACAATTTCTATAAAACCTTATGGACGTAAAACGCTTTTAACTCTAATTTTAATTTAACTATTATATGACCTACAAAATACAACTACATTAACAAGTTTTTTTTTTCTCTTTATATATTGATTATCAATGTTTGTGGGGTTTTTTTTTCAAACCTCTCACCCTTTTTAGTTTTTAAGAATCTTTTGGTCTTATTTTTTATTTATTTTTGTTTTATTTTCTTTTTTCTTTAATTCAATTTAAATTCATATGACAAATTATACAACCACGGTTTATAACTAACTATCGGTAAAAGAAAAAGAGAGTTAGCCTCATTGATTAACGTAAATAATTTTTACTGATTTTTAGTTTTTTTCTTTTTTTTCTTTTATTTATGTTTAGACTGTACGTTAATCGGTACACCCATCGGTTATATTAGGTTTTATAAATTTTAACACCCACATCATATCAATGATATCCACACCGCCGCAAAGAACAGGTGTCATAGTAGTTAAATAAAAATTATATTTGTAAAAGCTAGTAGATATAAATATTTTTTCAATATATTTTATTTATCACTAGGTTAATACCCCGTATATTACACTGGTTAAATAAATAAATATTAAATAGTTATTAATAAAAATTAATCAATTATAAAACGATATTCTGATATAAGATATGATTGACATTACATACAAGTGATAAAATGACAATGTTATTTTTTAAACTTTTGTTTTTTTTTTGTTTTTCTAGAAAAAATAGGTTTTTAAATAAAATGTTTCAAAACAAACTGTTTTTAATAAAGTGTCATTTTTAATAATTTCTTTAAACTTTGAATTTTAATTATTTTCGTTTCATAAAATTTTATTTTTTTTAGAAAACACAAGTATCAAAATATATTGTATTTTTTAAAAGTTTTGATATTTTTAAAACATATTCTTATTTTATAAAAAGTTATTTCTTTAGAAATTGTATTTGTAGAAAGATCTTTTTTTAATTTAATAAAAAATTTTGATATGGAAAAGAATTAAATGATATAATTAGTAGTTAATGTGATATTCAATTATTCACCAGGAGAGAGAATCGGGAAAAGTAAAATTTAAGAGAGCTAGAATTATGTCATGTGACTTCTAAAAACATTCTTTTATGAATATAGATAGATGTGTCTTCTTGTTTTGATTAAAATAAATTACCCATAAGAAATAACTATTTAGAATAAATCTTACTTAATATACAATATATATAATTGCATTATTGTAGATATCAAAAGCAACTAGCATATTTCACTAATCCATTCTCATTGCAATTTACACAACTAATATTGTCACCTATGACCTACCTTAGACTACTTTCAGGCCACCGTTGCATAAAGAACAAAACACAAACCACATCCCACTTTACTTTTTACACTTACACGGTTTACTGTCCAAACCTTTAATTATTCCGGTCAGTAGGTCTACTAATTACCCTTGCTCATGAAACACAACCACCTCATTAACCCACCAACATGTCTCCCTTTGATCAAGAGCTGTGACGGGATCATCAACCGAACCATCAACGATTTACAACAAGCAGCCCCTAGCTATAGGAACAAGATGGAAGCGGCACTTACAAACTCTTTTTCGAACACCGCTATTTCCTTGAGGGGCTCACTAGAATAGTTCCGGCAAATACTAGGTTTTATATGGGATTACATCATGATCTTAAATGTATTCTGATTTCCTTGTTATTTTCATCCATTATTTCTTTATTTAGATGACGTTTTTTTGGCCCCTTCTTCCATCTTGTCTAATACCTTGCTCCTTGGCTCCATACTGCTTCATCCGGTTGCTATAATAGCTTACTTCTCGGGCGGCTCGCACCCTGTGTGGTGCGGCTATGCCAAAGTGGGCATTGACCGGTCCTCCCCTTTCCACATGAGCGACTTCTCTTCTTCAGGGGTAGTCTGTGACCACGAACCACCCCCTCTCTCTCTCCCCTTGTCGCGTTAGCTGTGAAGCGGTTCCAAAAACCACTTATTGATAATGGTCTTTAGACATGTGATTGTATGTTTATAGCTAAAATGAACAAAACTAGCATCTAATTACCTAAATTCACATATGTATAGCTTAAATGAGTGTATATAGTTTGAGATTTATACGATTGATATGTGCATCGTTATGTGTTTACAAAGGTTAAATGAAGAACTTTGCAATCAAACACATGCAGAAAAAGATATAGAATAACATGGGGAGACATCAGTTATTACAGTCAAACTATCTAACAGCATAGTACAGAAACAAAGGACATAAGGAACGAGGGATTATTATCTACAATATATGTTTTTTACTATCGTGAGTTGGTTGAGGTAAACTGGTAACGTATCAATGGTTAGATAATTATCATATATAAAGTTGATGAATTTACATGCTATAGTAATATCAGATATGGATTTTAAAGAATTATGCATCAAGAAATTAGGCTTTGGTCAAAGACAACCTAATCTTAAATCGAAGTTGATTAGAGCATGTAACTGATTTAATGCTTAAAAAAACATGTTTGGGAAGTTAATTATGATGTTCGGATAGCTTTGAACCAAATTCAAGTGTTTTAGCGATGATTTGAGCAAAATATGATGTTTTTGGATGCCAATAGTGGAACGTGGGTCGTGTAAGCATGACCATGTGCTGTGTCAATGAGTCGCATAAGCACATCGATGAGTCGCATAAGCATGACCTTGGCTCCATGCACATCTTATTAGTCGAAGGGGGTGAATGTTGAGATATTGTTTTGAGTTAAACGAGCCAAACCAAACCTAGGCGAGCTTGGGCTAGGCTCGGCAAATTTACACCTCCTAATTATGTGTTTATAATCCATCACCAAACGTTTACTAAGTTTAAAAGATACATGGTAGTACAACAAAACGAACGTGGTAACATCATTTATTAACGGAAGAACCATCTAACAACATAGTACAGAAACAAAATACACAAGAAACATGGGATCATCTACAATATTGATGAGTTGCTTGAGATAACAGGTTTTAGTCACTTAACTGGAAGCAACTGCCTGCTCAGAGCTGTACCAGCCAACGCTGAAGTCGAAAGAGATGCATGTCAACTCCTTTTTGTTACTATCTTGCAGCTTCATTGTGAGTGTATATGAACCCTGATATGTTCACAATAATAATACTCATTAGCAGCTTTATGGAAGAACAAACACAAGCTCAATGCCATCGTTGATTGATTGTTATTTGACGGTCAGCGGTTTACACTAACATTAAAACATCATTTGAAACAAATGATATATTTGATACCAACTTCTATAATGCAGGAATAATTAAATACATGCTAATATGAAGATTTACATGGATGTCTATATGATCATTCCCAAGCATAGACCTGTGCGTGGGCATGAAAGTTGTAGTTAGACCTGGCAATTTCAGCCCAAAATTATGGAAACAATCTAAGTAACCCGATTAGCACGAATGTTTGAATAATTTTGGGCCACGAAAAATTGCCAAACACGTTGAAACAAGGATGATACATTTAGAAACCAACTGGACCCATATTGGGTCGGAAGTTGGGGCACAGTAGGCCATGTCTGGGACAAAGGAATTGGCTAACTAGTGGTTGTAGCTCAAGTGAATACACTTAGATCATATTATTGTTATTCACTTATTTTTCAGTAAACAACAATTTCAATATACAAAGCTTGTTGATAAAATTACACATTTTTTATCAACAATAAGGCCCAACTCTAAGTAACCCAAAATTTCATATAAAAAGTGCAATTAAGTTGATCTATAACAACTTTTATATAACCAGTTTTGTTGTACCCGCTGTTTATGAAAAATGAGAGGAACAGATAGAGAGAGGAACTAACAGGTGAATCAACCCCGTTTGACCTGTTTCCAAAATTATCAGTTCTGACCCGGACCCATTTGTATCGTTAACTGACACAATCCAACCTGGCCACTTTCCATCTCTAGATAAACTCAGTGTAACCATCACACCGACAATAAAGCCACACTCAACTCATAACCCATAAACTACAAAAAGCTGGGATAATGATATCTGGTAGGACTTGTAGAACTGGCTAAGTGTAAAAAATTTGACCACTTTAACTGTCAAGTTCGACGTAACAAAAGTGCAAGTGAAACATTTGAAGTAGGCCACATAAACATTTCTTTTAATAGGGTTAACCCAGTCTGCTACACATGGCAATCAGGGTCCTCGGTCATCCACTGAATAAAAGCCTATTATCATCTTGCCAACTTGGTGGGTCAGGCACAAGAATCGAATTGCAGAAACCTGGCCCAAAGGAGGGTTTCTAATATATAGGTGGCATGGAATTCTCAAAAAGAAACAAATGCCACCATCAAGCAATTTAATAATGAAAACAATATGCCTACATTATGAACTTGTTTGAATGTGTATTATAAAGCAACCATGAATATGGGTATAAACAATGTTTTGCTCAAGTAAAAAGATGATAAAAACAGCTTACAGGTGGAGTTACTGAAGGCAACGCCTGGGAGTGAGAGATTGCAAAGTCACCGGTGGTAACAGGGCAAGATGTCTTAGTGCAGAGGTCACTGGTCTCACTATAGACCCCAAAGAAGTAGTATGAAACATCAATCACAAGGTTCCCTCCTGAGATCGGTGTTTCTGCATTCCAAGAAACCATATATATAAAAAAAGTTAGTTTATAATAATTATAATACTACAAGTTTTTGTTATCATATTTAACACGATAAAAATTTATAAAATTTAAAAGTTACACAAGAAGAACCGACCAAACCCATTTTGATGCACAATTAATATTTACCATATATATCTTTTACTTTCTCACAACAGCAATGATAGGCAAGAAAAACTATCCCAAGTGCTGACCAACAACAAGCGCTTGGTTTTATATTTATCAATTTAATGAAACTTGTTTACTAAAATAGCCATTTACCAATCTTTTTTATAATTTATCAATTTGACAGTAACACACTTACGCACTTTCCTCCGGCGTCAAAAACCAACCAATTACAACTGGAACATGTGGCACCACGCGCAAAACTTTAAGACTTTTGTGCCGTTAGGCTATTTTGATTGGATTTAATCATTTGTAATGGTCAGATTGGAACATTTTTTAAAAGAAGTCAATGGCTATTGAGTAAACAAGTTTCATCAAATGGCCATTCTCATTATTCTCCCAGCTCGGTTTGCATTAGTATATAAATTAGAATAAACTGTACCTGTAGATGCTTTAATAGTGAAGGTGGTCTCGACGCCTCTTTCGATTGGGTAAGGATTAATCTCGACTCCACTAACCTTGACAGCATAATTGTTCTTCTTATCTGCACAAGCATTGATAACGAAACATAAGATCTTCATCAAATGTATACGGTAACAAAACAAAAGACACACTTCATCACAATTCAAAATCCAATAATAAACAATTAACAGTTCATTACTAACAAAACAAAAGACACATTTAATCAAAATTCAAAATCCAATAACAAACAATTAACAGGTCAACAAGCAGTAATCCCGTATGCATGCTTCTCTAAACCTCAGAAACTATATCCTTAACAAAGTAGCTCACTGATCCCCAATTTCACAAATCACTCCCTTAATTCAATAAACTAGAACTCCATAAACCCTAACTTCTTAACAACACTATAGTTCAACGAAAGCAACCAACCAAAGCATAAAAAATTCTATATCAACTAATCAACTTCACATCGAACACCAAACGAAGCGTTTTCGCCACACCGATCAAATTCATAGCCCTAAAAGTCAACTTAGCGCTAAACTTCCATCTAAAACAGCAAATCATAAGCAGAATTCAAATCTCATAACATAAGTTAGATAAAAAAAGATCAAGCATCAAATCAAAAGCAATTCTACAAACCCTAACTCAGATGCTCGAATCTACCAAACTCAAAATGAAATTGAACAAACTTACTGCAGTATTTAACATCTATGGCATCAGTAAACGGTGCGATCAGTGAAATTGAGCACAGGAGCACGATTAACAGCTTGCCTTGGATTCCTGTCATTGGATCTTCAAATCGATTGATAATTTTGAGAGTGTGTGTGTTTGTGTGTGTGAATATTGGAGATTACGAGTTTGAGGAAGAGTTTTTGTGACGACTTTCAGTCGGTGAGTTAAGTTTCTAGAGTGTCACTAATACGTGATTTGCTCTTTCGTGCCCTATAGTTTTAGTGTATTCTGATTTGTGGTACATAACTTGCCACTAAGACCATGTGCTATTGTCGTTAAACCCATAAATAACGTCATATAATGTCAGTATCATCTTACGGTGGGGCATTATGTCCAAAACAAATCTCTCTGGCGTTATTCATCAAACCCACAATAATTAACGACAATTATAGAGGCTTTTTCCACAGTAACGGAGTTTGAACAATCTCGTAGGGAGGGCGGGGGCGAAATTAATTTTTTTAGGGGGGTGAACTTGATATTTATATACAAATTTACACTACCGTACCCAAAATTTACACTAACAAACTAAAATTTAACACTACCGACGAAAAAAAGAGAGCCCCCGACCCCCACAATCCTCCGCCCCTGTTTATCCATATATATTCATTTTTATCTATAACGTCTCATGTTGAGATGGTATTCACATGACATAAAATATCTATTATGAGATTTAATCATTATACGTGATCTAATCTAATCCTTATGTATGAGTGTGATAAGTGTAGTCAACATTGTTGACCTTAGCTTCTTTAGTAAAAGAAAATTGATATTGTATATTTGATCATATTTATAGAAGGTGTTAGTGATTACATAGATGTATATTATAATTTTGATGTTACATACAAATAAATATTTTTTTGAAATTTGTTATCTGGATATAAGAAGCAAGTAGTCACGTAGATTTGACAAGAAGATTGATAGAACTACAAACTAAAATGCATGGTTGATGCAAGATTTGGTTGTGGATCGGACATGTGATTGACTTGACTGAATTATAATATTCAACAGATAAGATTTCACAAGTATAGAGAAGACCTTGGATCGAGCATAACACCTCTATAACAATTTTGCCTCAATTTGAGGCTGAACCAAATATTAAAATGTAGTCGAGTTATTACACCAAATAAAAGTCCCCTCACATCTATGACTATGCACTAAAAGAAGAATAAGAACCCACCCCCCTCCCCCTCTCAAAAAAAAAAGTGAAGGATCAAGATTAGAATATGATATTCATCATACACTGTCCATTTAGTATAAATAGACAGTATTATGGATTGACCTTTTTGATCAGTGGAAAAAAAATACAGTAAACTAAAGTAGAGCACCTACTCTCGTAGTCAGCGTCACAATCTGCTCACGAGTCGGCGATTCAACTACTATACATATTTCCTCAAACAATGGATCTACTTAGATATGTACGATCGACGTGTAAA
Organism: Flaveria brownii; assembly: GCA_018326445.1. NCBI lineage: Eukaryota > Viridiplantae > Streptophyta > Magnoliopsida > Asterales > Asteraceae > Flaveria > Flaveria brownii. The sequence continues at coordinate 11,485 of BJCN01306605.1, forward strand.
GACAAAAATGGGATAAGATATTAAGAAGTTAAACGCCATAGTGTTAAATCCAAATGTAACATATAAATGATAATGCGACGAAGTCTTATGATATTTAAACGAAATTTTATAATATAAAATACTTACAAAACAAAGTCCTACAAATTTAAATTAAATTTTGTAAAACAAATATTAATAAAATATATCAAACACCTTGAAAATGTTTATAAAACCATAATGTTTATAAAGCAAATTAAAAACTTTGTAAGTTTTATAAAACAAGAATGATTCTTTTTAAGATATATCAAACACAAATCTTTTATATAAACTAGTCAAAGTAAAAATTCCAGAGTGAATTTTTTAAAAAAAAAACTTTTTGACCATTCATGAATTTTAAAGTTATTTATCTATCTTCTTCTTAAAGCACTTCCTTCCTAGTCGAGTCTCAACCTTTTGAAAATCTAAAACCGAGAGATAACATTTTCTCAAGTAATTTTTGTATTCATATACTTTCTTTGTTTGAGAGCTTAAGATCAGAAGGTTAATAAAAAAATGTATATTTAAGAAATCAAGATCAAAAGGTCCTTTCTATATGTATAAACTTTGCTAGTTCTTCTTCAACAAAGCTTGTGAAACCGGATTTGCGCTATATAGTTTTACGAACAATTCTTGTATTTTTTTCGTAAAACAAGAATAACCTATCAGTGCTTCAAACTTAGAAGTACCAAATCGTTTTCAAAAGATTAAAGTTCATATGACAATGTGGATCTTGAAGTGGAGTTGGAGATTTAATTAACGAAGTTCATAAGCGCGTAGTTGCAGAGTTAAAAAGATGAATTTAAACGAGTGAAAATGGAGGTTAACAATGAAGAACAAGCAGCAACAGCAGCCATTTAGGATTCTTAAATTAAAAAAATTAATCCAAATAACTAAATGATCTTACATACAAAAACATCCAACATTCCATTATAATCCACAAAACATATCCTTAAAACATCAAAACATAATCCATGACAGTTCCCAAATGTTTGGAAGTCATAAACACACATGATACACACCTTGAAAACACACAGTTTCGAGGTTGGTTTTATTTCAAACAACAGTAATTTAAAAAGGATGAATCAACCACATCTAGCACAGATATGTTTGTCCACCATGTGTATGTATTAAGGCTATTAGCATCTCTAAACAATTCCCAAACGCCGCAAATGACAATTTGCGGGGGTAATTAAGGATAAAGACGCAACCTTAACACACAAGCCAAGGATGATTTGCCATAGCCAAACAGCGAGAAACAACTCAGTCCCGTTTGACTATCTAAGAATGGGATCTGATGTGCCTGTACATCAGACCCCATACGCCATTAGGCAGTCAGGTTGAAGCGGGGACCACTATCGGCATCCGCTCCAACCCATTTGTTCTGCATGCCAAAACCACGAATGGCATTGCCAGACATCATCATGTCTGGAAGAGAAACGATTGGAAAATGATTAAGATCACCCATGGAGAACATGCTTGTGACCTCTGCTCCCGACACGTGGGACTTACTATTGTTTGTTTCGTGATCACATTGTAGGACCTCGGATCTTTGAGAGCCGGATGGATGCTCGGTTGGTTTTGAATCTGATTTCCCAGTTTTAGCCTTTTCCATTTCTTTTATGTTTAGGAAGCGGCCCCCACAACCTCTCGGCCTGCGTTTTGCATGGAGATGGCGTGACAGGTGCAGATATGGCTGCCAAAAAAAACATGCAAATGAAAACCGGATATAGTTATGAGAGTAAAAAAGGCAATTCACGTTATAGGATTACCTTACGAGTTTTTGTGACTTTGTTCATCATTTCTGCCTTGGCACGGGACAGCCTGCGCCTTATTATTCCATGATATTGCTTTGCATTCACAAATGTAGGTCCATCATCACTGCTCAAGTTCAAAGGCAGCATAACCCGACCCTAATATACAAAACAGAAATAAGTCGACTGAAAAGAAGACTGTTCATCTCGGTTTTTCCCAAAAATCTAAATATTGGGATCTAAAAGAACTTTACTTTAATATAAAGATTAAAATCCGCATAAGATATTTACTCAAAGAAAGTACACACCGTTATCTGAGGTCCATAAGCAGAGAGCACGCCATATAATTGATCCCCATAAGGATACTTCCCACATATCTATCATAATTCATTAAAAAGAAAAAAGAAAGATCCACAAGTACTAATCAATAATATGATAATGAAAATCAACTATATAAACATGATTATTACCACAGCCGGTTGACCAAACCCGAACTCAAGATGACCTCCAAACTCCTGTGCAGCAGATTGCATAGTGCATGCAGCCTGTAACTGCACTGGTTTTTGACCGTTAGATAAACTCTTGGAGCCACCTGAATCACTTTAAAGCTTGATCAAAACTCTGCACAAGATTTCTGGTCTGGTTTTTTTAAACAAACTTCTTTAAATATCTAGATACAACTTTATGCCAAGTTTTCAGAAGCCTCAAATGAATCCAAGCCCTAAACAGCTGAAGTTCTCAAGATCGAATATTTTGAAAATCATAATATAGTAACTAAATGGAATGATATTTTAACTGCAAAAACCACTCAAGTTCTAAATATTTTTCATTGTTGTGATATTTCATAACTAGTTAAAACCAAGTGACCTGAATGAGATAGTTACAAAACTTGGTTACTGCTGAGTGACTTGTGTTTTCTCTGAGTTTAATGTTACCTTAGATTAAACCTGGAAAAAGAAGAGACTAGATAGTAACAAATTTCATAACCAATCTATTTGTGTTCTATTTAGGTAGCTCATTTTTATCAGGTATGAAAATTTTAGTCGAACTATATTGAATCTTTATTGGTTTTTACAGTTAAAAATAGTTTGTCACTTTTATAGTCATGAATCTTGGTTACTATTAGATAAATATTTTCCTGATGGAATATGATCTGATCTATCCCTATATTGTCCAAAAACAATGTCAGAGCATTAGGAGTGTGTGAGTGTGCGTGTTGAGGGAGAGAGGGGGTAAGTTATGATTTTATGTGAAATGGAATGCTAAGAATCATAACCAAAATGGACTGATGTATATGCAATATTCAGATGAAACTTCATATTTAGATATAAAACATAAAGATTAGCATGATTTAGTGATTATTCCTGAACACAGTTTCATCCTATATATATATAAAACTTCAAGTTTTACCATGAAAGATATTAAAATGAGTCATATCCCCTTTCGCGGAGTGATCTGAGCCATGCAGTGAGGGTTTAGGGGCTATGTGCACGAGTTGTCCCCCACAGGTTTCCATTGATGAATTCTTCAGCATGACCGCAGATTCTTCGAAACCCGATTGAGTCACAAGCCCACTCCACCAAGGACCCACATGGGATGACAGTGAACCCACCGGATTGGAAGCAATTCCATCATTGTGTTCTTTGTAGTACACAGAATTCATTGTCAAATCAAAGTTCTTGTTAGCAGCAAACTGACTAAATTCCTGCAAATTCAAATTTGTTTGAAAAGCATTAGATTCTGAATTAACATTTCAAACATATTTGGCTCAATTCAAGCTATCCACAATCCAATTACACTCCAACCTTTTCATTTACAGAAAACAAAGATAAAAATGTATACAAATTACTCTCATACCACTAAAACATAAAAGGGGTTTAGAGAACCCATCATAAAATAACAAAAATCCAGTTCAAATTAAAGCAAATTCCAAGTGAAATTACAAGTATACATATCAGAATCCTGATTCTAAGATGAAGCCATTTCATTTGAAGCAAAACCCAAGTGAAATCACAAGCATAGATATCAGAATCATGATTCTAACATGAATCCTTTTCATTTGTAGTAAATAAAACCCAAGTGAAATTACAAGCATATATATCAAAATCATGATTCTAAGAAGAACCCATCTCAATTGAAGCAAAACCAAAGTGAAATTACAAGAATATATATCAGAATGAAGATTCTAACATGAACCCAGTTCAATTGAAGCAAAACCCAAGTGAAACTACAAGTATGGATGATAAAATCTTGATTCTAACATGGACCCATTTCAATTGAAGCAAAACCCAAGTGAAATTACAAGCATAGATAGCAGAATTTCAATTGAAGCAAAACCCAAGTGAAATCACAAGCATAGATATCAGAATCATGATTCTAAGACGAACCCAGTTCAATTGAAGCAAAAATCAAGTGAAATTACAAGTATACATATCAGAATAGTGATTCTAAGATGAACCCGTTTCAATTGAAGCAAAACCCAGGTGAAATCACAAGCATAGACATCAAAAACATGATTCTACCATGAACCCAGATAAGGAAACAGGCGTGAAAGTCAAGGAAAGAGATTCTGTTCAAGAATGACAGAAGATGGTGACTGTAACAAGAGAGAAAGAAAGGGAGAATATACCTGTTAAGAAGAACAAGAGAGAGAGAGAAGTGGTGTATGAAATCAAAATCCAATTTTGTAGGAGAAAGAGAATAGAATCTCTAGATGCCAAGTGCCATTGATGAAAGAGAGAGAGAGGTAGAAAGAGACTGGTGAAAGAAGGAGATGGTATGATGAGTGGGAGCAATGTGTAAATAGAGATGAGTTGTGTGGCAAATGACATGGATTTTGTCTATTCATCCTACACTAGTAACATCATGCTCCATTTTCATTTTCTTTACCCTACATTGCAATTGCAATACAAAAAGAATGTGATTAGGCTTTATATCATGGGTGATATAGATCAAACCATGCTCTTTTAGTGGTAATATTTTATAGAGTAAATTACTATTTGCATCACTGAGGTTTGATGGTTTTGATCATTTACATCCCTATAGTTTAAAAATCCTCATATTTACCCTGACATATCATTTTTGTCTCCATTTGTATCCAAAATGCAAACGCCGGTTAACTTTGCCGCCAATCATCTCTCTCTTTCAGAGGTAATTTAGTCAAACCATCCCTTACTCTTGTAAAAGTCATTAAAAGCCCTGAACTTCCATACCCTCTCCACCATTACAACCTAATTTCTCTCCTCTCTCTACACCTCTGTAATTCGAAGAAGAACAAGAACATGGTAAGATGCTCATGTGGATACGCTACCTTTGTTTGCACGTCGTGGACCCACAAAAATCCAGGCCATCTTTTTCATTGTTGTGCAAGAAAGGTGAGCCCCATATTTTGACCTAGTCTAAAAAATTTGTCAATTCCAGTTGAACAAATTTCATTTGAGCTAATTTTCATGAACAGGGGTCTAATTGTGGTTTTGTAAGTTGGGCTGAACCTGCCCTGAGTCCAAGATCTACAGAAATCATCAATGGGCTGCTAAAGTCAAGCAACAAGAAAGATGAAAGATGC
>BJCN01306619.1:415-12282 GCA_018326445.1 Flaveria brownii
ATGCACTGATAAAACCGATCAAATGGACCTACATTTCACCATGTAGAAATGCACTCTTCACATCAAATTGATAAACCTTGATCTTCATGTAGGATACGTAGGTTAGGAAGATCAGAATTGCTTCCATCCTAGCCACTGGGGCAAATACCTCATTATAGTCCACACCTTCGACTTGTCTGAACCCTTAAACTACTAACCATGCCTTGTTTCTGATAATGACCCGCTGGTCATCTTTTTTGCAAAGAATAACCCATTTTGTGCCAATTACCTTTGCACCCTTGGGTCTGTCCACTAGTGTCCACACACCTAGCTTCCTAAATTGTAGAAGTTCATCTTGCATCGTATTTACCCATGCCTTATCTTTCAAGGCATCACTGACATACTTGGGCTCGGCTTAAGAAACGAAACACTTATATGCCCCATCATGTATGTATCCCTTTTCCATCACTGCTGCATAATCAGCTGTGTACAGCTGATTTCTTGTTTGAACCCCAGAGAGAAGATCCTCTATGATGTTGTTCGGGGGATGCGTCACACTGATCCTTGTCACTGGAGTTGTAGGAATGACTACTTCATTTTTCAGATTTGGAATCACTGGTTCATCTGTGGCTGGTTGGTGATTTGCCCCATAGGTTTCATCCAATTCACCGTCATCTGCAGGTGTACTTTCATCTAGGCTGACAGATTACTCATTGCTCATATTTTCAGTTTCAAACTCCTCATCACCTGAGGAGTGATCACTGACTTCCAGATCTTCCTCTGAAGCCCCAGAAGCACCACCGATTGGAGCAGTAGTGCTCGAGTCTAAATTAGGAGTATTCAGAACGTCATACATCATTTGAGTAGCCACCTCATCGTCGGAATAGGCAGGAGGAAGATTAAAAGACTTGAAAAATCCATTGTAATCAATGAAGAATGATGGACCTTTTTCAATAAGGGGGTGGTGGATCTTTGAACATCGATGTTGCACCACACTTCAACTTGACCAGTAGAGTTGTTATAAAACCGTTTGTCTGGTATATTGTATCCAAGAAAGATGCCTTCCTCTATCTTCTCACTAAACTTCCCAGTTTGAGTTTTCTTCAACAACATGCAAGGAGCTCCAAATGGTTCCAGATACTCCAGATTTGGTTTACGCTTTTAGAGCAACTCATAACAAGTTTTACCATGACGTTTAACCACTAAGACTCGATTGAGAGTGTAGCATGCATTAGCAATAGCTTCATTCCAGAATTGAACAGGCAGTTTTGAATAGGCCAACATCATTCGTACAGTTTCAATCAAGCTTCTATTTTTGCGTTCAGCAACGCCATTCATCTGTGGAGTGTAAGAAGAAGAAAATTGATGAACAATTCCTTTCTCTCGGCAGAAGGCCTCCATCCACTGATTCTTGAATTCTGTCCCGTTGTTTGAACGTATTTTCCTCACTTTCAGCTTATATAGAGACTCCAAGGTAGTAACTAAATGTTTGAATGACTTAAATGTCTCTGACTTTGCTTTAAGAAACATAACCCAGGAAAATCTTGAGTAATCATCAGTTACCACAAAACAGTACCAATCTCCTGCAATGCTTTTAGGACAGAGAGGGCCAAATAGATCCATATGCAGAAGCTCCAAAGGAACCTCAATAGAGCGAACTTTCTTAGATTTGTGAGATTTCTTTGTTTGTTTCTCTTTCTTGCATGAGATATAGAAATCTGGAAGCTGAAAGTTCTTTATCGTAATGCCTTCAACTAGATTATTTTGAACCAAATGATTCATCTTCCTAGGATTGATGTGACCCATTCTCCTGTGCCAAGAAATAGAATCCCTCTCAGTGGCTTTAGACAAGAAACAATGAGCAGCAGACTCAGTTATAGGGGCTTTTGACATATCCAAGACATACAAGTCGTTATATCTTGAAGCTGATATTAGAACTTTCTCCTCAGGGATAATATAATCCTTCTTCAGAATGTAGCATCTCTTATTATTGAATACAACTTTAAAGTCCTTGTCGTAGATTTGAGAAAATAAGAATAAATTGTTCTCCAGTTGTTGAACGTAGTTGAATTTATCGAACTTTACCTTCTCATTTCCCACTTCACCTTGAGCTGTGATATAACCTCCTTTATTTCCCGCAAAAGACACATGTCCCCCTTTGATTTGTTTGACATTGAAAAGGAGCGACAGATTCCCGGTCATATGCCTGGATGCCCCACTATCAATAATCTAGGTGTTAGTGATAGTGTTGTAACGGACAACCTGCATAAAAATAGACTTGATCAGTTCAGGAGTGGGACCAAAGCCTTTACAGGCTTGGGTTTCCCAGAGGAATCACATATTACGAACTCCACCCACTATCCTTTGGAAGATAAAGACACATTTTTCTTCATCTTGTCCTCATTCTTAGACACACTTGTTGATTTTGCTTGCCATAAACCAGTTTTGTGTAAGGCCTGTTTGTGATAAACAGACGACTGGTTTATAGTCTGAACCTTGGTTTGCTTTCATCCCTAGGTGTTACCTCAGTTAACATAGCTTTGCCAGGAGCTTGTATGTGTTGCCTTTGGTATTTCAGAGGGGTATTTGATCTTGTTTTAGAGAACCTTGGTTTGTTTTCATGAAAAATTTCAATTTTTCTTCTTGGTGTCTGATAGTAAGGACAATTTGGAGAAATATGTCCTCGTTCTCCACAACCATAACACGATCTCCCTTCAACTGGTCTGGAGATCTTTTGTGTGGGTGAGTGTGTGGTCTATAATTGGTCTCTTGCTTCTCAACTTCAGGTTTCTCACCTTCTTTGACAAATTTAATTGGTTTACCTTTTGATTTTCTTTTTCACTCATTTTGTTCAGGTTTTGATGATCAACAGTTTTAGAAAGAGTTGGTTTTGAAACATGAACTTTTGACCCCAACCCTAGTGTAGCATTACTATGCTCATCCCTATTATCAGTGAGAACCTCATCTTTAGTGCCAGAACTAGATGCCCTCTATTCAGTAATAGATTGCACAGTGTTAACTGTGGAATCTGGATCACTGACTAGAGGGGGTAGTCACCACATGTTCCTTGATAGGGTTATTGTTTATGGGTCGACATTTTGCGTTCAAAAGGATCGCATGTGGTGGCGGCACTACTTTATAGCCAAGCCCTTCCCCATCGTTTCTCTCTTTGACTAAGTTCTGAACAATGTGAGAGGAACTAGATAGACTATGAAGTTTTTGATTTAACGATTCAATTTCAACTTGCAAAATGGCTTTTTCTTTCTTAGTTTCCTCTATTGTTGATAAATAGAACTTAATGTCATTTGCTTGACTAAAGGCAACAAACTCGGTTTCCCTAAGTTGCTTTCCTAACAAATCAAGTTTTTCTTTAAAACTGCTTTCATTTTGTTTTAACACTCTATTAGATTCATCGCATAATTTCAAATCATTTACCAGACTATCATTGTGATCTAACAACCTAGAAAATTTTAAGCCTATGCTTTCACGAAATTTATCACATTCTGCACAGTCATGTTTATCAAAAAGTTCATATTTAGAATCTGCATGTGAAGAGCTGGAGGGGTCAGCCATACACGCAAACTTAGATTCCTCGATGACAGGAGATTCCGTGCTAGCAGCAGTCAATTCATCTTCAACCAAATGATCCATGACATCCATAGTTTCTTCAACGTCTGAATGAGTATGATCAGTTATGTTATCTCCTTCACTCGTTGACCCATCATCAAGATCTTCTACCAGTGCCATGTTAGCATCTCCATCAGATAGAAATCTGAAGGACCAGTCATGTCCTTCATCTCCTTGAGTAGCCAAAGCCTTCGAATCCTGACTCGTTGATGCCACTTTCTTCTCTTTATCCTGACGGTCGATTGATGAAAAAGGGATACCATTTCCTGTCTTCTTAGGTTTCACGCACTCTCTTTTGAAGTGACCCTTTTCATCGCAGTTGAAGCATGTAACTGTGGTTTTATCAAAACCAAATGTTATGTCTTTGGTGGCAACTAGATTCTGCCCCGTCTTTTTCACAAACTTCTTAGCCCTTCTAACAGCACTGGTCAAAGCCCACATGATATCCATTCTTTCTAGCTCTATCTCATCTACCTGCTCATATTCTTCATCTGCGAGATGATAGTTTCCAATCTTACCAGCAACCAACCCATCATATGAGTGAACAACAGCAGTGAGAGAAGTTCCATATGCTCTTTGCTACTTCAACAATAACATTTCCTATATTCTCAGTCAGGGATAGTATGATGGGTTCCAGAAGAACCTGATGATTCACTTACCGAAGAACCACTTTGAGAAGTTCCAAATGTGTTAAATATAAATGTTGTTTGAAGAGGTGCTCCTGTTGAAGTGGGTGTGGGAACCCTATTGTATAATGATGGATTCTGAGTATATGACCCCTTATTTGACTTGTATTTTTGCCTTAGCTCCTCCTCTCTTAGCTTTAAAATAAAATCATTGATGTCTATAGTGGCTAAAGTATCATTCTATCTCAGATTAGAAACAAAGTAATCCCATTTATCCGGCAGACCATCAGCAAAGCTTGCAACTTTATCCTCCAATGATGTAGTAACACCGTGTGTATGCAGCTCACTCATCAGATGATAAAACCTACCTATAATATCATCCAAGCTCTCATTTCCCATGGATGAGAAGTTATCAAATTCCTTCTTGAGAGCTTTATCCTTAAGTGCCTTCAAGGTTGCATTACCATCATATCACTTTTCAAGAGCCTCCCACAGCTTCTTAGATTGCTTATTTTCTAAAAACTGATGGAAGATATCCTTAGGGATTGACTGTGTCAATAACGCATAAGCTTTCTTCTCAGCACTATATGCAACCTTTTGTCCCTTATTCATACCACCCAAGGTCAGCTTTACCCTATTAGCGCCAACTTGTATAGTATATCCTGTCTCAATGGCTGTCCACAAGTTAGGATCAACACCGTTTAGATAAATTTCAAACCGTTGTTTCTATCATGGGTATTCATCCAAGGTCAATAGTTTCGGTGGTTTGTTATGATTTCCAATCTCATTTTCAAGAAGCAATAGATTCCGGATCCGTGAGCCCTTCCCAGCAGTAAATGCAGTGTTCTGATCGTTCATGTTGTCAAACTTGAAAAACCTTGTATGCGAACTAGTCAACCGAGCGATTGGAGGGTGCGACTAAGTTCAATCGTGCGATTGAGTTCAATCGCTCAATTGAAGGATGCGAATAAGTTCAATCGTGTGACTGAGTCCAATCATGCGGCTGAATCGTGCGGTTGGGATTCAGTCATGCGATTGAGCCAATCGTGCGGCTGAGACTGCTGAGTTTGAAAAATTCGAGACTTTTAACACTTTCAGACTCAAAAACAATTTTCCACAAACCCTAATCTGCCGTAAGTCAAAAAGTTCAAAACTTTTAAAGCATGCACACGTCAAAAACACTTTTTGAATCAAAAACACGAATCTTTTGAATGAAAATGTTATTTTTAACGAAGAAACCAATCGATACGAAGAATCAAGAGCCAAAGCTCTGATACCACTTGTTAGGACAGTGTACATACGGAGTACTAACTGATTCAATGTGAAACCGGATCAAATAGTGTGGAATCCTATTTGATTGACGATCCAATCAGTGAGAATGAAAACCTGATCGATCTAACGATTAAACAAACGTTAAGAATGAGTAGAAATCAATCAGGAACGAACTTTGAAGTTGAATGGACTAACTGGGATGCTCTGGACGGCTAGGGTATGATAATATTCGTAAGTGTTATATTTTTTCACGAATTATGTGGTATTTATAGGTTTTAGTGTCCAGTCATACGACTGAGCCATTAGCATGGTTCAGTCGTATGACTGAGTCATGCAATTGATTCATACGCACGACTGAACTCTACGAATGGTTCAGTCGTGCGACTGAGCTAGTTTCATGACTTAGTCGTGCGACTAATCCGGTCACCTGGTTCAGTCATGCGACTGGTCCATAAGCATGATACATTCACGTGTCTGGTCCATGAGTATGTTTCATTAGCATGAATAACCATAAGACTAAGTCAAACAAACTTCTGAATCATTGTTGACTCAGAACTATGCACAACAACCCCAAACCTATATATAGAGTTCATCGTACGAGTAATAATAAATGTTATAAGAATATGATATAATCAAAGGTAAATAAACATCCAAACATATATATCACTTTACAATAAGGTTCTTGCATTACACATGTGTAAGAAATGAAAGATATAAACGTTTAAGTACACTAAACTAGGAACATCATGTATCAACACTATTAACATTAGTAGCAAGAATTATGTCTTTTCATTATTGTTTCCAAACTTCTTGAGACCATCGACAATCTGCTCCATAATTTGTAGAGGCAAATCAAGAATGCCATTCTCGGTGTCCTAGTCGGTAACGACTCCATGGGCCCTTTTACTTCATAATTTTCCATTTCCTCTATATATCCAACACCAAACATGTTGGTTCCTTTTACCACCCTTTTTAACCACTAGATTAATCATTCTTCCCTTTATTACCTTTTTAGGTTCAATATTTTTTATTAGTAAGACTGATGATAAAGGTTGGTCATCATATAAGATGGTTGTATCTGAAGGAGGATATGTTGCCTCTTTGGTCACGAGATAGGACGTTCTTTGTGAAGTTCTATTACTTTTTCTATGCTTCATCTCCTATGTTTCTTTGACTTTTTCAATCTTGGAAACTCACCGGCTATAACTCTACTTCAAATATCTCTGACATTTAGATCAGGAGTAGACATACTCACTAGTTTTACTTGTTTCCTAGAGAATCCATACTATTTAATATGCATCTTCATCTATTGTTTATCATCAATTTCCTTTCTAAACCTTTGCATGTTTTGTCTTTAAGATTCTACTCTCTTTCTTCTTTCCAACTAAACTAAGTTCTCCATCTTAGCATGAGTTACAATTACCATCTTTGAGTTTATCTCACTTAAACTCCATTTAGCGCAGTACCATTTGTTGGGTCAGATAAACAATACCTTTCTTAAGATCAACAGTTAGTAAATGTGGAATCTTCACTAATAGCTTACTAACAAACATAGAGTATACTTAAACGAACACAACAAGGAGTTCTTTTAAAGTATTCACTGATTTAGAGTGTAATAACAGGAAAACAAGTAGGCAAACTAGCTATGCTGCAAATTATACAAGTGTGAGGTACTTATACTATAAAACTAAACTCTAGAACAAATCTTGACCATCTATTTTAGGTTTAGGAGCAATGGCATGTTTCAACCATTAATCTACACACTATGGTATACCATGAATATGTAATATAATTGGTTATAAAACAATACACAACATAGATAAGAATTAGTAGAAAAGGATATCAGCAGTTGCAGTGTAATATTGTCACCACTATTCTTTAGCATTAACACTCTTGTTAACGAAAGCATTTAGTAGATAGACAAAATACTAATTCATAGTTGTTTAGTAATTCAATAGATAGATGAGATCTTTTAGAAGATAGATTCATCTATTGGTATATGAGCAGTATTTAGCACTAAACCTAATACATATTGTTTGAGTAGCTTTATCCTTTTTATTTCCCAACCAAATGGTCTTAGGTTTAAATCCCACCTATGAGAAAAAAAGGTTCCCGATTATGCCACGGGACTAGTGAGGACACACTGATAGACAAGCTTTTCTTTAGGGACCTAACATCCTTGAGCCCAAAATATCCATACTCCAGTAATAGAAATAAGGGTTCGCCAATGGCCTTTTTGTGTTCCAAATAACCATTAAAAATTGCTGGTATGAATTATTTGATCACCAAATAAAAAAATTACACCTTAGCCACTTAGGATGAATATGTTGGACTATATTTATATTAAGTTAAATACATGGATATACAGATAGCATGCTGATTATGTGCGGATGTGCATTCCATCCACATTCGGATAGATTGTATTGGTCACATATGGATGTTATTCGGATGGTTTAGTAACATTCAAACATGAATTCAAGTGATCATGAACATCAAAACAATCACATACGATAATATGATGGCATTTTCATATGTATTTTTTATCGTACGGCTCGTGTGGATGAACAAGGACTAGATGTGAGTGTAGTCAAGTAGGTGCGTGTGAAGAATTCTTATTATTTAATGAAGAAAATTTTTGTAATCATGAGGGTATTATTTTCACAAAAGTTCTTATTTTAGTATTGCCTATAAATACGTAGAGTGCTTTTTAATAGGGTAACTTTGATAGAGCAACTTTTCAATTCATTCCTATACGAGCAACTTTTTTTATTGAAATAAGAGACATAACTTTAGAGGAAACTTCATGTTGTTCATATTGTTTGATATAAAATCATCATAACAAATATAATATTTATGAGTTACCATATCATAGTTCCGATATAACAACACATAATAGCATATTCAACACAGACCCTAGATTAATTTTACAATATTCTTTAAACACACATAAAATCAAAAAAGAAGATAAATGTTTTTTTTTTAAATCTAAAGTTCAATTTTAACTTGTATTCTAACATAACACGGGTAAAAATTCACAACTATACTAATATATGCATATCATAAGCCCTAAATGACATTCAAAATGATTTCATAAAAGAAAATCAAGTTACATACATTATTATTATGAGACATAAATAAAACTAGAAAAATCTTTAGTAAATCTTACATGAACTACTTAAGAATTACCAACCCATCCCTCATACCCTTCCCGCCCAAACCATGCCCATCACCATACTCTTTCACATTTCCATTAATGCCATTTACACACTCCAATTCAAGACCTGAACTTATAATATTTAAGACCTTTCAAGTATACCATTTCCCACTATATATACCAAGCTATAATCTTACATCATTGCTTATTCATAAACTATTATATCCCCCTTTAAACCACTCGGTTACCCCTACCCCCACCCCACTACCCCCACCCTACTACCCCCTCTTTATGAAAAATTGAGAGGCAAGTATTCCTAATAGTTGGAGAATCAAGCTTTGCATCCAAGATTTTCAAGTGCTACATTCTCTAATACTTAAAGTAAGCTTTAATATGGAACTTTATGCGTAATCTTGCACCTAACTCAACACATGTTACATTTGTTACTACTCTATGCACACACTAAGAATGGATGTCTATAAGAAATCCATTTTTATTCTCGCTTCTTTTTAATATGTGTTTTGTAACGCCCCGGAAAGTCAAAACAAGCCATTTAATAATAATGGGCTGAGTTAAGGGATGTTTAATGGGTCACGGGCCAAATTAGTATTATGGGCAAAGAGAATTAAGGGGTTAAAGGACCATAATCAGCCACTTAAACTACCTAATCTAGCTATCACCTTCTTCATTTGCAACCCTAGCCACCAACTTCTAGAGAGAGAGTAAAGAGAGAAAGTAAAGAAAACTCAAAATTTGAAGCTTCACTGGGTAAGGAATTGAAGATCTAAGTATTAGGGCATCAAACCACAAGAAAGGAGTAAGAAATCTAGGTAAGAATCAGCCTCTAAATGCCTCTGTAGGTCAAACCCGAATTCTATGGTTTGGCTTTTAGAAAGTTGCAAAGAATCACATAAAGGTCACATTTTTACGTATGAAATCATATAAAAAACCTAGATATAATTTCATGGATGAAAAACTAAGGATTTGGACATAAAAAGTTGAGATTTTAGGCTAAAAACAGGTTGGTTCGTCATTCTAATGTGTTCTACGAAACTGTCTGTGCATCCTGCAAAACTATGGGTTCATCCGATGAAACTAAGGGAATCTCCTTCCAGCGAAACTATAGTTCACAGGTAGTTTCGCAAGTGAATAGATAGATCTTTAGATTTAGCGAATCTAGAAAATTTCAATGAAAGTTGGGCGACACTGCCATGAGAAACTGGCAGTGAAACTGCGATGCAAAATAGGCAGCAAAACTGTCAGGAAAACTACGTGCGAAACTACTATCAAAACTAGGTAGAAAATGACCCATTTGAGTATTATCTTATATGCAGGCCGTGTACCACTATCCTTGTTTAGAACGCTTAGATGAGAAACTACTTTCCGAAACCAGGTGAGTTTTACCCCTCACTACTAGAAAAACTACAATAGATGACGCGTAATGCGCGTCATCTTTGGGGTCAGATGACGTGCACATGCGCGTCAAGTAAGGGGTAGTCATAATTGAAAGATGACACGCATTTGTGCATCATCCCTTTATATGCGTCATCCCTTTATGACACGCAGAAGATGACGCGCATGTTATGACGGGCAATAGACGACACGCATTGCACGTCAAGGAAGGGGTAGTTATAAATGACAGATGACAAGCGTGTGTGTGTCATCTTTGTGAATTTTATTACGCGTTCAAAATGATATGCAATGCTCGTCATAAACTTATCTACTTTATTATGTATATTAATTTTTATAAATTTTGCCTGTTGTTTTTATAAACAATTATCGAATAACATCAAAACAAAATTCATTAAATAATATACTAACAAAAATTTCTAAGTTTTTCCAAGTTCACATGCAAATATAAAAAGTATAAAGTAGTTTCAAATTCATTTAATTATCTAATATGTAGCCCTGCACATAAATGAAATTCTAACATAACGCGATCACTCTTCACAAATTCCTTCCACATCAGCGTTAGTTTATTCATATTTATCTCCTCGAAAAAACATATTTTGATCCGGTGATAATGCCAAAGTAAAGAAGAAAATGATAAATTAAGATATAATAGTTTGAAGCAATGAACCACTATAGGTACATGATTAAATAAAATATAAAACAAAAATCAACAAACGAATGCATGCCTTTGGCCTATCAGTATCGAAAGGTTCCTAAAATTAAGAGGTGGGTTCAGATGTTATTTGAGATATGAGTGTATTAAAATGGCGTGTGTGTTTTTGCCATTTAAAATAATAATTTATAATACATCCACCCGTTTTCTTTTTAGCTTAACTTTTTAAATTTGACCCGTATGAGTCAGAACATACCACATATATTTAACATGCCCCATATATTGACTTATTCATATGTAAATGTCAAAATTAACATCGTTAATTATGTACGATGATGGAGTGAATATGGGGGTAAAATGATGTTTAGTAGTAAATAAGAGACAAATATTTTATATACCTCGGGTTCAATTGTATTATTTGTTGTATCATATATTATAGATCGTGCTACATAGAATCTTTTCTTTATTCTTCCGGACAACTTAGAAGGCATCTGATCTTCAACTTTCTACCAAAAAGATCAACCAAGTTTAGAAGAAATTAGAGAATATCCATGAAATTATGTACGCAATGCACGTCATAAATTTAGCTGCTTTATTTTACACACACACTAGCTTAACTAATAATCAAATAATGTATAAGCATGTGAAAATAAAATAAATATATATAGAACCAATTCAATGATCGGATAGTTTAATGTCATAATAACAAAAATATTTTTTCTTGCATTGTAAACAATAACACTTAAGCGTCTAATGTATGTAATTGAGTAGAGCTTTTTTCATCTTTATCTTCCAAAGTCTTCTGCAGGTCTTGTATGTTCTTCCCTTTCCATGCATTTGATCCCAACACATCTAGTATATGGAGTAAAACATAAATTTGAGTGACTAAATACATAAATATCAAAAGTAAATTGATATTTGAGATTTTTGATGAGTAGCTAATTGCACTTTAAATGGATAACTCAAAGGCATTTGACTACTTAGCCCTTTAGATTTGAATATTCTGGTTAGTTTAATGGTTTCATCTTCAGTTAATTAAACAAAGGAATGAGAAAGTATAAAACTTAGGAATGATACCAATTCAAAATTGAGATCAGTTGAAGAGAATTTTCAAACTCTAAAAGGGAGTATCAATGCATACCTA
>BJCN01306620.1:0-16470 GCA_018326445.1 Flaveria brownii
CATATAGGACTATATGTGGCGTATAGTAATCTGACAGCCTCCCTGAATTTTCCTTGTTTTCAGTGTTTTCGGCCCTATATGCCGCGTATGGTACCATAAACGACGTATAAACGGATGTCAATTTATCCAAGTGGGTGTTTATTTATCTGGACCCTTTAATATAAAAGCAACATGCAAAAAGAGCAAAGATTAATGTTTTTGCTGGTAAGAGGTTCTGTGAAAAGACAATGGCATGTGGTATTGTCCTTATGTTCACCTACTCAACCCCTCATTTTTCAATATTAATGTTTTTTTTAATCAGTAAATTTTCAAGTAATGCATTTCTTAGGTTTATAAAATAGGCATTTAGAGAACGTAAGTTTTATTTGATCTATAATATATCAACACAACTCATGCAGTCATGTTCACATCATCACTATTATCCTATTTTCTTTTTTGCATCAAGACCCACGCTTCATGTTGTATTGTTGTGACTAAAGATTTATACACACACATATGCATATTGTAGTAAAATACTTATAAGTTGATATCTGTATAAACTATGATAACCAATGCTTAACGTATGATGCATTTATTAAAGAAAGATGGAATTCCAACCCTTCATTTTCTTCGTATATACCATAAAGACATAAAAACATCTCTCTCCTTTTTTGTTTCTATATTTGGTCGGGTCATATAACCGACTACATGACACATCATCACATTATCGTCACCCTAACATAACCGATACTCCAACCTTTGTATATAGTTATTGCTTCACCTTTTCTTCCTCTCGCGAGCCTATTACACAACCCTAATCCTTATGCGTTGAACTTTAACTCTCATGAGATTATGAAATGGTGTTATGCTAACCCTCAATCAAGGGTTATGACAATGCCCGTCTTTCAATAGTTTTACATATTCTTTGATATGTACATAACTTTTTAATATAAATATGAATACATTTTTTTAATTTTTTATTTAGTGTATTTTACGATATTCACACACTTGTATCTTGTTCTATGTATCACACACTTGTATCTTGTTCTATGTATACATGTATAGCTTGATGCATACACATATGTATAAAATTCTGTTATACATATGCGTATATTTTTTATTATGTAACTTTTTTCTCTAAAATTCTATAATTCATGTTTTTTTAGTATTGACATCGACTTCAATTGATCTATTCGTATTCTCGATCCATACTCTCCCAATTTTCTAACACTTGCTTGAACAAACACAGAATGTTTGTTGAACTTCATAAAAATCACTTCTAAGAAAAATGGCCAATAATATAGTTGCATTAAATCGTCAACAAATTTGAAAATTCACAATAAAAACTAAACAAAACTTGCTACACAAACGAACGAAGTTGATCAAATCGCCGAGTCAATTGTTTTTCGAAGACTCGAAAACTTTTACCTATCCTGTATCTTTTAAACATTAATTGATAAAAATACAAAACCATTCCAAATATATTTGATAATTTGATCGAAGAACAAGAACAAGAACAAGAACAAGAACAAGAGACTACGAGAACATCATCTACTGATGGCCGTTGAGGAAGGTGTCGACCTCGGAAATGGTAGGAAGGGCCGGAATTGCACCCTTTTTGGTGGTGGTGATGGCTCCACAAGCACATGAGTATCTCAATAATTCTTTCAACCTTCCTTCATCCTGCATTTCAATCTTATTATTTTTGACCCGGCTAAAAAATAATCAGGTTCTGGTTGACGACCCATTTACAAGTTGTTTACAATCATTTAACTTGGTTACTGCTCGTTTAACATGTTTAGATGGAGCACGTCTGATGATCTTCTCAGTTATATGTGACTATAGACCTGAAGCTCTCATCAGCAAGCTCAGATGATCATCTCCTCTACTATACGTGAATATAGGCCAGGAGCTCTCATCATCGGCTCCCCAAAATAAAGGCACAATGATTTTACACAAATCGTATTTAGGTGACATGGTTTTAAGTGTGTTTGAGGTGGAGTTGATGTTTTGACATAAAAAGAACATGTGGGTCATGTTTGGATTTATGAATTTCAACTCAACAATCCAACATGATTGTGTTCCCCTATGAGATCATGGTAAAGTGATGGAATTTGCTAAGAGTCAAAATACTGTTGCCACAATACTAAGCCTAATTTTATAAATAGTTAAAGAGTTTCAAACCGTCTAGAGAAAAAAACACATTATAATATATTCTTTTAATAAAATGAATAAAGATGTTTTATGCATTAAGATTACACTTTCGACCAACTTCAACCCTTTGAGGTTTCTTTTAAATGATTTTACCCGTATGACCCGTTAATCAAAATTAACCAAATGGAACATGGCGTCATTATTACCTTTAGCACAGATTGGTCGTCAACGATCTTTGTTAGGAGGGCACCAACGAAAGAGTCGCCTGCACCTGTTGTGTCAACTGCTTTCACAGGGAATGCACTCATCGTCCCATGAAAATGCTGCAAACGTGCATACGATAAGCATCTACAAAGCTTTCACTAATAGAACATATTAAAATTAGATTAAGCTTTTTAGACTCGATTATATAATTTTTGTTACAATTGTTTTTATAATTCACAGATGAAAAAATGGCAAAAAATAAAGCATTTATAAGAGATCCAAGACTCAGGTTTAAGTATTTTGGCATGAAAAGCACAAATAATTGATAGTCAAGTATATGTAGCACTTAGGGTGGTGAAAGGTGTTAGTTCATCATGATGCACGACTCTTTATTCTCATATATTAATATATTATAATGTAAAGTAGGGGTCATAACGCTGGAGATGGACCCTTTTCCTGTACTAATCAACCACCTTAATAAATAAATTTATAGCAATTTAAATGCTATATTAACTAAGGTGACCATCTTTGAACAAAGAAAATAGAATAAAAATATAATTATAATATCAGCTTATAAAAAGTACTTTCCAAAAACAATTCATATAGCACAGTAAAAATCAAATACTAAATCCCCTGACCGTACTGTATGGGGGCACGTTCAATACAAAATCAATTTAAACCATTTTATGCATCTAAAACTATAAACGATTATACCATACCTAATCAGGGGCGGACCCAGAAAATTTTATCTCCGGGGTCGGTTTTTTTCAATTTTCGAATAGACGCGTATATCTCAACTCAATGCTGGAATTTTTGGTTTGGGTCGGGTCAGTTCACACAAAACAAATTACAATCACATTATAATACATTTGATAAAGATACGATTTCATTAGAAAGTAAAACACGTTACATTTTATAATTGTTGTGTATGTATCTTCATCTCTTGAAAAATATCCACTGCATCATCAACCGAAACCTTCTTAAAAACGTCTTTCTCAATGTAGCAAATGCAAATATTATTTAAGGTATTCTTCTAAAAAAATTTAGAGATAATTAAGGAATGTTAATAGATTAATGAAATACGTGTTATGTGTTTAGTTAAATAAATGAGTTTAGAGATTCTATACAAAATAAATCTATTGGTGATTATTCTCATATTACTTTTCTTAACTAAATGAGCTATTATTTTAATTTTTAGTGGGTTAAACATTCCAATAAAAATAAGGTTTAGGGGTCATAAAACTTTTTATAGGGGTCAGTATTAAAAAATACATGGGGTCAATAATAAAATGTCAATACACGTTACACATAGGGGGAAAAATATGCGGGGTCGGTTGACGCCTCCCCACCCTTCTTAAGTCCGCCCATGTGCGCAATAAAAGCTGTAAATTGTTTCAGATTCAAGATTTTGAGTTTTTAGACTGAATTAGTAGTAATAAAGAGTGTGGATGGGTTGATGGTTGCATACCTTGGTGTAGTAATTGCAACCCTTTTCACCAAGAGTGGCCAATAGAAGCTTCAAATTAGGGTGCCACAAAGACATTGCAGCCTCATCATCACATTTATCGCTTCCTGTGAGAAATTCGAGCTCGTTATCACTCACTTTGATCACTTGGGCCTTATCCCATATGCTCATGATCTGCTTGCGCGCCTCCTCGGGTGATGGCCACAATGGCAGCCTCAGATTTGGGTCATATGACAGAAGTGTCCCTGCATCCTTTGCGACCTCCATTGCTTTAAGATGTGCTGATCTACATGGCTCTACGATCAAGCTTATTGATCCGTAATGGAAAACTTTGGCCTGCAAATTAACATGCACACAGTTCATTTGCCATTTTTTAGATTTTCTCCTGTCTTTTCATTTATCACATGTTTAGTAACTTTATGCAACAATATTTTCACCTCCTTTTTCCAGTAGATTATTTTGGTGACTATTTTGAGCAGAATGGTGCAAGTACGTCCACCGTGTTCAGTAACATGTTTAGTAACTTTATTGATCCGGACGGAGAGATACACAACGATGTAGCCCACCGTGTTCAATCAGGATGGTGCAAGTGAAGAGAAGCATGTCCAGAAGCATCAGGGATTTTGTGTGATAAGAGGTTTCCAGCAAAACTAAAGGGAAAACTATACAGGGTGGCAGTATGTCCAGCTATGCTATACGAAACCGATTATTGGGGCATAAAAAAATCGCACGAGAGACAAATAGAGGTCGCCAAATGCGAATGCTGAGGTGGATGTGTGGACACACAACACTGTATCGGATAAGGAACGATGTGTTTTGACAGAGCCTAGAGGTGCCTTGTATCACGGATAAAATAAGAGATGGTAGATTAAGATGGTTTGGGCATGTGAATAGGAGACCGATTGCAGCGACTGTTAGAGCAGTAGAGAACATCACCTTAGAGGGTCGTAGAAGTAGAGGAAGACCTAGGTTGACTTGGGATGAGATAATTAGGTGAGATATGGTAGACTTGCACCTCTCTGAGTATATGATCGAGGATAGGAGTGCGTGGAGACGTAGAATTAAAATTAAGGACTTTTAATGGGAGCTGTGGGTAGGAAGAGTAAAGGAAGATCGGATGCGGGACCCATCGCGTGATGTGTTGGTATTCGATTTCTGCCTTTTATAGGTGAAACTTGCCGCTTATTTGATGTATGCACTATCTAAATCTGTATGTGATATATTCATTTGTGTTGTATGCTATATAATATGTTTGCTATTGTTATTGCTATTATTATCGAGTCGGAGGTCTCTTTGAAAGCGATCTCTCTATCTCCTAATATAAAGGAAAGATCGCCACCACCTAGCCCTCCCAGACTCTGCTCTCGAATGAGATATACTGGGTATGTTTTTTTTTTTTGTTTTTTAGCAGAACTCAAATATTAACCACTTTACATATCTGATAAGTAACTTTTGGATAATTCATGTACAATCTTGAACAACTCAACTAATGATATGATTAATACAACTGATTTGCAAACTTAAATCATTAAAACTAATAGTTCTGTACAAATTCATTTATGTGTCAAATACATAGCCTGATTTTCACAAACAAGTCTTCTTTGACTAAAATCTAAATGAATGAACTATTTTTGAAGATTGTGACAAAATGCATGAGAAAAAGAACACAGAGCTGTGTGTATCGTAGTATCGTACCAAACAATATTTCATCCCCTTTCTATCAATTATTTAATTTGTAATAAAACAAAATTTTTTTAATCCACTTGAACAGTTTAAAGGGTCAAACTAACAAATGAATTAGCAACTTGATTTAATTTATCAAAGATTAAATATATACTCCCTGTTTCATAAACAATTTATAAAATTTTCTGGGTTGTTTCCAAAAAATACAACATTTTCCTTTAGCTAAACTATAGACCTAAATTTTTTTCTTAAAGTTATTACGTCATAATTCCGAGGAAGTATTTTATTCGAAAATATTCCCCAATTTTGAAATCTTTCAAACATTTAACCAGACTACTAATTCGATTGAATATTGCAGTTCACTAAAAACAGATAGATTATTGACAAATTTTAAACATAAATAGAATGTATCGTATCTTTATAAGCTTAATATTATAACTACTTGATCATTAATTACAATACATGTATCTAGTAAATATTTTATAAGCGTGATTAACAAGCAAACAAATAAAGTATATAATGTTTCATTTATTACTCGATTGGGGAAAATGAAAATACTATTTTTTTAGATATAATAAATAAGTAAATGAGCGCGTTATTTTACATAATTCTATAAGCTCTTATTTTTTTTTATTTTTTTTTTTTTCTCTTTTCAAAAAAAAAAAAGCTCTTATTGTTTTTTTTTTCATTTTACTTGCTTTTATCTGTTATCTAATAAAAAGTTTGTTTCCGGCTTCTTATTCTTTATTCTTAAATCTTTAATACTAACTATTTATTATTTACCAACACACAATTGATTCAATGGTATCCAACTATATAACAGATGACCCTCTCTATTAAAGATCGAAAGTTCAAATCCTATAATATACATATTAGGTAACACCATTATAAGATCTTTATGTACTATTAACTCCTCATCACACCTCTTCCTAGTTTCGAAAGGGCAAAATCGGTTCCTATTAAAGCAAACATTCTGATGTGGCGGGTTCAATTGGGCCGAATTCCAACCTGTGATCGATGCGCTACTTAGGAGAAAAGTTATAGTGGACTCATCCTTATGTCCATTGTGCAATCACGTGGAGGAGTCGGTGGATCATATATTTACATCTTGTTACTTCGCGATGATTACTTGGCAAATGATATCTGGTTGGTGCAACATAGCACCTATTTTTGCCTTCTCGGCGACGGACCTAATGAAAATTCATTCGCGTTGTCATACGGGGGGCGACATGAAGAAGATCGTACAGACGATTATCTTCACTGCATGCTGGTGTCTTTGGAAGGAGCGCAATCGCATCATCTTTGATAAGATGAAACCTTTGTTGGGGAGAGTTCTTAAAGAAATCAAGGTGGTCAGTTATTAATTTGTGGATCTCAAATAGATCTAATCTAATCAATGTGGACTTAAAAAGATGGTGTAAATTTAATTTGTAATCACTATATATGGGTTTAATTTAGCTGGGTTTTAGCATGCATGCATGCATACATACATACACATTCACCTATACGTATCGGTGTAGCAGAAGCAACGAGAGTGAAGAACGATGACGCTCACTCTCGTTGCTTAAGGCTTCACTTCTAAACATTATAAGATTCTGAACCTCTAAAGATCGTAATAAACTCAAACAAGTATTCGTTTCGCATTTTCTTGTTCGATAATATTACGATCATAATAGGTTTCAAATTATACTAAAATATCTAACAACTTACGGATCTAATGAGCTCAACGTTGAGTTCATCCGGCGTCAACAGCATATCGACGCTAGGGTTCCGGTAGAACATAAACTCCCGATCACCGTCCGATTTCAGCGTAACGAACGCCAGAGCCGTTCGTGCTCCTCTATCGAACGTGATTCCCTCGCCGGAGACGCCAATTGTTGGTACGAACCCAAAATAAAAGCAATATACTTCTCTTTTGGCTATATTAAAAACTCACGACAGAAAGCAAATTCACCACTGGAACTTTCCTTTTCAAACTTCAAAAAATACTAAATTGCATTGAATCAATTAACAAAACACCAAACTTAAATATGAAAACATACGTATGAAGTAGGGTGAGTTAACACCCAACATCTCCTAACAATACTCCACTCAACCCATATTTCTTTTGACCCACTAACATTTACTAAAACTAATTAAACTTACTGCATATTAAAAACATATAATAAAATAAAACAATCCTAATGACTTGACTTGATTGTAAAATAAAACCCGTTGACTCGTCAAGATTAACCAACATTCACCCCTTTAATCTTGACCTTGACCCGTGCAATCATCAAAGTAGAGCCGGATGCTCTAATTCAATCAAGTTGGCTTCTTTCTCCTTGTCTTTCCACTTTGTACACTCATAAGCAAAATGTCCAAATGCTCCACACTTATAACACCGAAACCCACTTCTATCTCCTCGACCCGAGCCCCTTCCACGTCCTCTTTCTCCTCTACCAAATCCTCTTCCACGACCTCTTCCCCGTCCATATTGCTTGTTATCATGCTCACAATTGGTCAACAAAAGTTGCCCTCGATCTTCTTCCTTTTCATCATGACTTTTTAATCTTTCTTCATATGCTTTAAGTCTTCCCACCGCTTCTTCAAAAGGCATTTTTTCAATCTCCGAGTATTGCTCGATGGAAGCAACGATCGGTAAGTATTTCTTCGGGGCTGAATTTAGAAGCTTTCTCACAACGACTTCCTCTTCAAGGTTTGAACCAAGACTTTTAAACTTTGCCACGATACCGCCTATCTTTCCCGAAAAATCATTAATCGTCTCGTTCTCCTTCATCTTTAGCATTTCCAACTCGCTCCTAAAAGTTTGCAATCTTGCCTTTTGGACTCGATCCGCTCCTAAATATCGAACTCGAATTGACTCCCAAACATCTTTCGCATCCTTATGTTTAGCAACCTGCAAAAGAATATCTTCCGGTAATGTTGAAAAAATAATAGCTTTTGTAGTATGATTTTTCTTTTCCTCCAAAGTTGCTCCGGTGACCGGATCTATCACCTCCCAAAGACCATATGCCTTAAGTATTGTCTCGACTAGAATCGACCATGACGTGTAGTTTGTTTCAGTCAACTTGGGACATTGAAGAGATACGTTTCCTTGCTCACGAACCGTTCCGACTCCTGCGTTTTCTGTCATTTCTTGCTAAATACTTGCTATCTTGCTATCCACTCTTTTGATTTCTTGCTCTCTCTTAGCCCCTCTTGCTTTACCTTGCTATGTCTTGCTTCAACTTGCTAATAATCGATCGGTTTTCACCTATCGATACTCTTGATGCGTGCTTTTTTCTTCGCGGTTTGATTACATGGAATTGCCGCTTCACATGCTTACGATCACCTCCCGGTATGAGCCTAGGGCTCTGATACCAATTGTTGGTACGAATCCAAAATAAAAGCAATATACTTCTCTTTTGGCTATATTAAAAACTCACGACAGAAAGCAAATTCACCACTGGAACTTTCCTTTTCAAACTTCAAAAAATACTAAATTGCATTGAATCAATTAACAAAACACCAAACTTAAATATGAAAACATACGTATGAAGTAGGGTGAGTTAACACCCAACATCTCCTAACAATACTCCACTCAACCCATATTTCTTTTGACCCACTAACATTTACTAAAACTAATTAAACTTACTGCATATTAAAAACATATAATAAAATAAAACAATCCTAATGACTTGACTTATTGTAAAATAAAACCCGTTGATCCGTCAAGATTAACCAACAACGCCGTTCTCTGTCAGGATTCCGGCGAGCATGTGGCCGAACTCGTCGTCGCCTAGGTTTCCGACGAAGGCGGAGCTTCCGCCGAGCCTTGAGAAGGCGATCGCCACGTTCGCCGGAGCTTCGCCGGGGGCTTTTAGGAACCCGGCGCTTCGGCGAGCGATACGCCGGAGACGGTGGGGACGAAGTCGATTAGCATCTCGCCGAAGGTGACGATCAATCGGTTGTCGGTGTTGGTGACTCCATTAATGGTGATTTGAGGGTGAAGGATTTTGTAGGAGGTTGAAGATGAATGAGATGGAGAGAGGGTGAAGATTTAGGGGTGTATATAAACGCTGAAAATATGGGTTCAATTAGACAGTTAATTGCCTTCGAAAAAATAAATAAATAAATAAATATCAATTAGATACTTAATAAATTGAGTTTAACTTAAAGAGAAGTTACGAGTAGTGGTATTTTTTCTTGAAAATGTAAGATTTTGTTTATAATATGGGTGTTATTATAATCGAGTTTAATTTTATTTTCCAATTAGAATCGTATCTTTATATCTTTTAACAGGAAACATATAAGGGAGGCGGGGGCACTATCCTAGTATACTCTGGACTATCCTAAAATTCACAAATCAGACACATCAAAAGTATCCTGAAGAAACATTAAAAAAACTGAAAATGCAACTCTTAACTACTCTGTAACTTTTATTTTAATATTAAAATAATTTAAAAGAAAATTAACTTTTATTAAAAAACACCCTTGTGGTGGGTATCCGTAATATTGTGGTGATGGTTGTGGTATATAAGGTTGCGGTGTATAACCTTTCGTACTCGAACCACCACCTTGGAATTCTTTGCTACTAACAGTTTTTGATCTTCGGGGATTCATGACAATATTTTGTGTTTGTGTTTATGTAAATATTTATAGGGTAAAATTTTTTTTCTAAATATAACGGTCAAATTAACGGCTATAAAGCCGTTATCTTATTCGGCAACATTCGGCGACTAGTACCCGACCAAAACTACCCGCCGGGTACCCGCATGGGGTGGCGGCGGTGTACCCGAGTGGGTACCCACAAACGCCCCCTCCTCCCTAAGTAAAAGAATCTTCTGTCATAACCTTGAATGTTTTTATTTAAAAAAAAACTTGAACACAGAACATTTTTATTTTTAATAGTTTTAGATATCTTACATTAATCATATAAACTAATGAGATGTTTTCACTCTGACCAAAAGTTGTAAGTTGAAATCTTGAATGTGACGATTATTCTGTGTTATCCGGATGTTGCTCCCGTTTATGAATAAAAATAGAGGTATGTAAGTTTTTGTCACAAGGAAAAACAAAAACTATATATAAAGTAAAATAGGTCAAACAAATTAAATATATTATACTTTTTTAACCACCCTAACTTTTATTAACTATTAACATTGCATCTTATAAAATTTAAACAACAGAAGAGTGTTACCTTATTAATTTGTTTGCTTGGAACAATTGAATATTAGAACTGATTACGTCATATAAATATTACTTTTTGGCAAGTTATAGATATTTCTTTCAAATGAGGCTGCTATCTGCCTATCTCAATAAGTAGAAAAACTTACCTAAGTTGTAGTTTAATACTTACAGAAAAAAAGAATTCATTTCTAGAAATTTTCCAATTTGGAAGGTGGTATCATATTATAAATATACACAAAAAAAAATAATTAAAAAGTCGAGCAGAAATTAAAAACTTGTTAGAATTGAAATAGAAAGTAAACATTGTAAAAAACAATATCAATTAACATTTGAGACATTATTGTATTATCCAATAGGCTTGTGATTTTCAAATATGAAAATAAAAAAATTCTTGCCAGGAACTAGAATTGAAGTAAAAAAATTTATAAATATTATAGATTTTTTAAAGGAGCTACTACTTATTCTTGCTATTCACTTATACTTGTACATCACAGGATTTAACACTTAGATTTTTAAATAGAAAATGCGTAGCTTACTATCAGGAATATGTCTAATTTAAACAAATACTGTAGATACTATTTGAACTATTATTGTAAACTAGAAATATTTTATACGCGCGTTGCGCGACGAATTACGTTATGGACACAAATATCAAAACATGAATACAAAACATATCACGATAGCTATCACTCCCACGTAAAACCCTAAGGTATCTAGGAAACGCAAAACGAAAGAAATAAAGTCAACAAAACAACAGAAACCACATAAAATATAGAAAGAAAAATTGTTAAAAAAAGAGCAGGGCATGGCCTTGAACCTGCACAATAAAGACTTGATTTGTTAATCAAAGTTCATGATTCCTTCTTCTAATCAATAGTGGTCATTGTAAGAGAAGGAAATGAAAATATGTGATAAAAGCAAAAGAAATTTAACTTAAAAATTGAA
This sequence comes from Flaveria brownii, assembly GCA_018326445.1. Taxonomy (NCBI): domain Eukaryota; kingdom Viridiplantae; phylum Streptophyta; class Magnoliopsida; order Asterales; family Asteraceae; genus Flaveria; species Flaveria brownii. The sequence goes on from BJCN01306620.1 coordinate 11,603, forward strand.
AGATAAAATAAGTGTTATTATATAAAAAAACTACACTCATCACTCATCTGCTAAAAGTTAGTCTCTCAAGATGAAGAAAATTTTAGATTCCTAGTGAGATGAAGTTTAATTTGTTCAAGTAATTAACTCAAAATAATTGTATGGAATATTCTAAAGATATATGAAGGATCATTATGAAAATAACATAAGCAAAACAAACAAACAAAAAAACAAACCCAGTATATCCCACTCAAGAGCAGGGTCTGGGGAGGGTAGGTGTAGCCGAATCTTTCCTCTATCTTGTTAGGTAGAGAGACCGCTTCGAAAATAAAAGAACCTAAAACTTTGATGTAGCTAAGAGTTGTAATTTATATAGATAGATAATATTATTTGTAACATGCATAAATCTATAGTTAGTATGAAATTATAGTGATTTAAACCCAAATCAGCATCATGAACACTTAATGAACACATACTTAATTAAGTTTCATAAACTTTATACCAAATTTATTTAAAAAAACTGTATACCGACAAGAAATCACTCAACGAGACTATGAGAGAGATATACGGACTTAAATCTTTACGTCAATTGTGGGGATTTCCGGAATCGACCTATCATCCAATCGTCTACTGTGAAGTGGCAAATATCTACATTTATTGTAGGATATCATTTTGCTGATATTATGGAGATACTGAATCAATTACAACTTTTAAAGGCACATCAACCCGTTTATGCATATATACGAAAGAGAGCACAACTGGTTTTCATTATTAAAGAATTTTTTTCCCGAACGGAGATATGGTTTACATAAAATAGAAGGGACCTAGCAAGTTGCTAGATCAAAACCCAGAAAACACCTCGAATCAGTTACGCATTACATGTTATCAAAATTAACGACCAATCGAGCTTGTTGGAGCTCGATCATAAGAGAAATAACCAATAATAATAACAATTAAAGGTGAAAGGTACAATGCCTTATGATGATTTCTTCAAACACCATGCAAATACTAAAATCGAAAGCTAAAACAGCAATAATAATCAAGGAAAGGCAAAACTGGAACTCAAATGTGTGTCTAAATAGGGCAGGGTGGGATATCAAGAGTTAAACCTGCTTGAATCTGTCCCCAACCGATTAGTCGCCAATGCTTCTCCACTCTCCTGCTTAGGGCGATCTTCTCACCTTTGCTAGTGCACACGGGTGATGTCAGCTGCAGTTTTGCTAAATCGTTCTTAACCGCCAATACACGGGCCCCAGTGGACATGGAACCTATGTTCAGCATTAGTATTTCAGCCTTTGACAACTTTGATACCTTCCCCTGCTTTTCTGTTCCTTTTGTTTTCACACCCAACAGCCGACGCAAAAGAAAAAAGTTCACCTGAAAAATGAATGGATTGAAGAGCCCAAACGGGTTTAAGTTAGCATGGGTCACTTTTATTACGAGTTAAATAAGTTGGTTGACCTGAGAGCATTTTTTATCCCTTTTTTTTAATTTTACTTATAATTAACGCATTGAATATGGTCAAAAAAACTATACTATGATTTATTAATCTAACTTTTAATTTAATTGGAAGTGTAATCGAGCAAAGATACTTGTGACTTGTGAGCTACACAAGATTGGTTCGCTAAAAGCTCGAATCCGGCCGAGCTTAAAGAAACAAATAGAATAATTAAATAATAAATAAGCCTAGCTCGAGACCTCGAGCTTGAATATATTGCTCAATGCTCACAAGCTAGGCTCCAGCTTTAGGCTTGAAACAAGAAAGTAAATTTGGCAAAACTCGAGCTTGGGCTTGGCTTGTTTACACCCCTGCTTTTTAGTAAAGTGATTTCCGAGGATGAGTGGTTATATTAGATGTGGCAAGATAGATGGGTTGGCTGCTTGGGGTACGGGATATGGTACAATCGAGTTCAGATTAAAACTGATATGGTTAGGTTGACCAGCAAAAAATATGTTACCTCTAGTTTGGCATAAACATCAGGAGAATACGACAACTAGATACAACCACAGAAAAAGAAAAACAAAGAAAGATTGTCCTTACGTGTAATGATGGCTTACCTCTAGTTCAACATAAACATCAGGAAGAGACCCAACTTCCCCAAGAACCTGACCCACCAAACGATCAGCACGGGTCAACATAGGGTCCATTGTTGTTCCAACCCCAATAAGACCTCCAGGTACAGCATATTGAAGTTCATTCTGCTCTGCATATAATGACACTATTCTAGAGTAAATCGGGGTGCACTTGATGTTGCCACTCTCATCTTTAACAACAATCCCTGGACGGACCTCAATATTCTGGTTTACCTTCAACACACCCTGTATAAATCGAACAATATCATATCAGTAATGCAATAATAGCTATGTTAGATTTCTTTTTTATTCCAATGTGATACTTTCATGACACGATAGATGGAACCAATTTGAACAAAATGAAGGAAAAATAAACCTTGAGGATACTTCCACCAGCAACGCCACCTCTAATCTCATCAACCTCGGATCCAGGTTTGTTAACATCAAATGAACGAATTACTATCATATTTGGAGGTGAAATGAAGTTTCTCTCTGGAATGGGAATCCGCTTAATTATGTATTCACAAACGACATCGATATTATACCTAAGCTGAGCAGATACTGGGATGACTGGTGCACCATCAGCAACTGTTCCCTGATATCATCAACAAAAATTTTAAAGATACAAATACCCAAATCAACTCATAACTAAATGGATCAGACGGTAATGAACAAAAGTGGGGAAAGGACCATTGCAAATAACCTGAATGAACTTCTGAATTGCCTCATGTTGATTAATGGCTACATTTTCCTGAATTAGATCAACCTTATTTTGAAGTATTATGATGTGCTGGAGCCTCATAATTTCAACAGCAGCCAAGTGCTCAGATGTCTGAGGTTGGGGACAACTTTCATTTGCAGCTATGAGAAGTAACGCTCCATCCATGATAGCAGCTCCATTAAGCATAGTAGCCATGAGAATATCATGTCCCTGTAGAAATAAAAAAAATTAAACTGTCCATTAGCAGGAAGAGATCAAACATTTAAATTATACTAAAAGTGGGAAATAATTGTTGTAAATTAAATGTTTTGTGCAGAGGACTCATTGGGACCGCTTTAAACTCATGATAGGACCTGCTAAATTATAATAATTGGAACTACAGCCATGATGCGATTTTAAATATACTCATAGTCTCTTCCCATTGTTTGTGCGTACACAAAAACTGCTACCCTGTTAGCATGACTCTACAGTCTACAATGTTCTATATTACTATGAACCTATACATCACTTTGTAAACCCGTTTGCAACCTATATCAGAAAGGCATAAACTGTTACCCTTGCTTCTAGTGTTTCAACAAATATGATTTAAAAGGCTGGAGATTAGTAGATTCTAATTTCTGAAGTACAGCAAAATAAAATTATGTTGTTACCAATCTAGAAAAATACAAATCTAATCATATTTATAGCAGCTTTCAAGGATATTTTCTGATCCTGTTGAATACTTACCGGGCAGTCAACAAAGGATACATGCCTCATCAATTTCATCTTGCTGTCCTCAAATCCAGGCACATCACAAGGAGGGTTATCTTCTTTTCCACTTCCATATGCCCTGCACAATTTATTACAAAGTTTTAGCATACTGGGTTATACTAAACGCCAAAATACAATAACATTGTGTTACGTGTATTCTTACTTGTAACACATGGGTCGAGGGCACCTTTCATCTTCACATTTGTAAATCTTTGCATTGGCATACCCAAGCTTAATAGTGATGTTACGTTCCAATTCATTTTTAAATCGAACAGTCTGGATACGAATGATAACCAGGTTATTAAAAAGTTTCTCAACAAAAGATGTAAAAAAACAACATGGAAGCCATGCATCATCTACATTCAATTATATAACCACGCTCATTATTCTGGTGATGTATGAGGCAATTAAAGTATCTTATATGAGAAAAGTTCTCTCTTTGCAACATTTCATTCATTGACTAAACAATTTAAACGTGCCCAGTCTTTTTGCATACGAAGGTGGCTGTCATTAATGGACTTTGGTTTCGAGTCTGATGTCAGATAATACTTAAGAGCAAGAAAAAGAAAGAAAAAACAACGAGAGTTTGATGATACAACTATATTAGAAGTCGGAACAGTTCTCTAATGACTAATATTACAGGGGAAACCATGGTACACAAATTAGTCATCTCCTGGAACAAAACTATAATGGGTTACCAACACTCCTTTAACGCAAAGACAACAATATATTCTCTAGTGAAACATGACTTCTCCGATAACCAGTTTCTGTTTATTTATGTTATAATTTCTGTGCTTTGTTATTTGCAAAAAGAATGCAGCATAAAATGAATGCATTCTCTCAATATTTTGGATGATAGTGAAAATCAGCGGGAGAAAGATGAGATTAAACACTATTGTCAAGAAACATGTAGATGTTACACAGCTGTAGGCTGTAGCGAGGTGAAAAGGTACAGTTTTTCCTTCCTACAACTAGTACTAAAATAATATGATTAATTTTCTGTAACAGCAAACAGAAAAAAGAGTTACCTGCACACCAGATATTGCTTTTACAACTGTTGATTTGCCATGAGCCACATGACCAATAGTACCTGTTCAAACAGATAGAAAACAACAAGTTCATGAACAATTTAAGATTAACAGGTATAAAAATAGAGCCATTGATACATAAGCAGATCGAACATACAAAACTTCAAGTAAATCACATTAATTTACCAATATTAATCGTCGCCTGTCGAGATATGACCTCCGGCGAAAGCGGATGTAGCGTCGCTACATCCAGCTTGCTCAAATCCTGCTCCATTAGACCTTTGCGAGCCATATTTCACTATTCTTACAGGAATTCG
>BJCN01306622.1:2962-17139 GCA_018326445.1 Flaveria brownii
TATTTTCACACTTTATAGTAAAAATAAACTTTGTATTTGAACTTTTTTAACTTGTTAATATTGTAACTTTATTTCCCTGAAGATCAATATAATGCGGAAAAGTGAACTAAAAGTTTGCAAATACTAATATTATCATTCAGGATTAAAAATCATACCCTTTAAAAAGTTATAATGATCGACCCCACAAAATCATCACTAGACTCTTTTCCTAGCAGTTCACCTCAAAATTTCTTCATGCAACTAAAACAATCTAGTCATGTAGTATGATAAAACGCAGTTTTCTTTTAGGTACTCATGTCACATACTAAAGTGAATCACCAACAAAATGAAGGTTACGCGAGTAAAAGGTTGATACGTGATTTATAGTGGCGTAGAACATACATTTACGTATGCATCATTGGGATAAAGTTTGATATGCGATCAAAAAGTATTTATACGACATTGTTGTCTCCTAGATTACCTTTTGACGTAAATTCCTCTACCAAAGATGTATAACACACTTCCAAAAGTTGCTACGTTTGACATTTTTCTCTTAAAACAAGTTAATAAAGATCACTTTATCAACATAAAGCACCAGATTAGATGGTTTTATTTGTCTTCTTTATTTTGAAGTTCTAAGTAAACTATTTGTTAAAAGTGACTAACTATAATATCTTTTTTGCATTTTGTTTTTAAGAAAAAGGCACTAGTGGAGCTTAAAGTGACTAACCAAAAATCTTAAATTTAACCTGTAAAGTTCCACTAGGCACTAGTGGAGCTTAAAGATCAAAGTCACAAATAATGCATCTTAGAAATGTTTTTGCATTTTGCTAGTATATGGCCGATTGCGAATTTTCAAATTCAACCATTGAAAGCACATCGTAACACTGGGTGATCTCTTAATCCGAACTTTACTGAGGTTTGAATTTTGGATGGATCAAACGGAAATCCACATAATCTTTCAGGGTCAAAACTATAAATTTGTTTGTATATGTTAGAATGTATTGCTTAAGTTAAACATATAGTTAACTAATGTTTAGGATTGGTGCCGATATGTTTAGTAGCAACAAAGTAACTGATGATGATAAAGGATTGTACCAACCAAAGAATATATAGTTCGTGTCGAGGGGAGTAAGTTAGCTAAGGCTAATACTTTAGGGGTTAAGTTGGTCGTTATTAGTTAGAGGGGTTTTAAAGGGCCGAGAAGAGAATGTATTGAACAAACCTAATTTTTTTTTATCATTGATTAGATCAATTAAGACTTGTTGATAGTATTTTTTTCCTTTCAATTTCAACTTAAGTTATCAATATTACTTTTATGGCGTTCAGAGTGATTTAAGTCATGATCAATTTCCCTAGTATATTTTGTCGTCGTTAATGAGATCCACAAAATAGAAAACGAAAAGGAAAGAACTTTACAAATTTCGAATTGATTATCTTGATAAACCACTTCATGATCAAGGATCAAATAAGATTGTTTCGAGGTTTTTTTTTAGCTACACTCGATACTAAAAGGTGTCACGCCAACTTCTTCAAGTTCTACAACACCTTGACCCATAACCACAAAGCTTACAATATGCCACACACAAAAAAAGAGCTTTCTTCCAAGCTCAAAGAATGGGAGGTAATAATATTCTATAAAATTACATGTACATCTTGCTAAATTAAGTTCGTAAATGATGATGTTAGAACGTATGGCATGTCAGTGAGGGGACCACGTTGACCGGCCAAGTCATGTATGTCCCTTACAATGTCAAAGACAGCCTCTGGTTGAGCCAACTTGAGGGCGTTTTCAGACATTTTCTTGAGTTCATCTGCATTGGTGCTGAACCATCCAGCCACTATCCGAGCAGTCTCTTTTGGGCTACGGGTGAAGACACCCGCACCATTGCCCACTACGTATGGCACGTTTCCCTTTTCCTGTTGGTTCAAAATGAAGCAAATTTAATGAGCAGTTTCTTGCAAAACATGTATGTAAGAAAATTATTATAAATTCAGAGGTAGTGTTTTTTTACATACTTGTCCGGGAATATAGTCATTGAGGATGATTGGAAGCCCTCTGATCAACGCCTCAGCGATTGTTCCAGGGCCCGCCTACAAAATTCCAATATAAAGAATGAACATCATGAAATTTGTATGGATTAAATTTAAACAAAGACATACTGGAAAAAGATGCAAATCTCGTGAGGGCCCTTATGCATAATGTAAGTAATAATGCATAATGAAACCAAAGGTTTGCCCATATGAGACATGAGTAACTAGTGCGGTTGAATGGACAATATAGGCGAGAGACTGTACCTTGGTTATAATGCAGTCACAAGAGCCCATCCATTTCTGCATCTGGGTCTCAAATCCTCTAATCTGCAGCAAAAGATTATGATTTTAGAAGTTAGAATTTTAAACCATTTTTACTTATGAATGGTTGCTTTGGGTCATGTATTATCGCTAATGGTCTAATGGTTCAAATTAATAAAGAATGGCTTAAAAGGAAAGCGATAGAATGGATCGATGAGTCAAATGGTTTAGAAGTATCCCAAAGCGTATTTTTAATGCATAAAATTTGTAGCAACTCGTTTTATTCAAAAAGTTTATTATTGCTAAGATCATATAAGTTTTTAATCATATTTGACACGCTTATTATTTTCAGAAACAATAAAATAATTTATAACGGAAAGTGTTCTGGATGTTTTGATCCTTCAGTCAATCTGCAAATTTTTCCATGTCTAAACTTCATTCAAGTTTTGGATTTCAGAAGATAAGATAATTGCTTTTACCTTAACAGGGATCTTCCATTCTAAAGACTCAAGCGTAGATGCTAAAGATTTGTTTCGACCACATATTACTACCATTTGTCCCAATGGTTTCCCCGTTTCTTTATGGAATAATGATTCTGAAAGAGCCTTTGCAGTTTTCTTCACAGGGCCCATTCCTTCACCACCTCCCATCAACAAAACCGCAGGCAGTACTGGATCCAGTTCTAGCTCTATTCGCAAGTCATCCTGTAAACAAAACCCATATTACCCCAAAAGAAAACGAGAACTACCATTGTTAAAAGTAAAAAAAAAAAAGTTAATAATAATAATAGTTCAAGATAATCCGTACAGTTTACCAAAGTTGGTTACTTTTTCATGCTATTAACCATAAAAAAACTAAGGAAAAAGTGGTAACCTTGTTGAGAACAGCGCGGGCAAAAGAGGGTCTAACAGGCAATCCGAAAACACGTATTTGGTTTGGTTGTAGTCCGTCTAACAACGCCCTCTTTGATACCTCTTCTGAAGGACAGTAGCATCTTTTGACACCTGGGTGAAACCTGGTTACATAACGTACAGAAATTTGAATATTTTCAGTAGCTAGGATGTAATACTGTAATTAGGTCCAATTATTAGGTATGTATGTCTTTTACCATGTCCGGTGGCATGTATTAAGATCTGTAATAACGGTCACAAAGATGACTTTCTTTTGTAAGCCTTGCCACTTAAGCACCCATAATGGAATGTGTTGCATAAGTGGATGAACACTTATGATAATGTCCGGCTTGTACTCCATTAAACCAGCCTCAACCTCCCTGCAATTCACGACCGCACCACATGAGAAAGTTATTAAGGCGACCAAAAATTCCCACAAACACTACTAGTAATTCAAGAAATGGGTCAAAGGGGTTAACTTTTGGCTTGAGTCAAAATGTGTCACTCGGCTGGGCTGACCCATAAACACGTTTTATCCATATTTTTGTATCTTTATAATCAATTTAAGAATTATCTGTTTACAACAATAACCTAACTGGTTTCTAAACCAGTTTAAGAGGTTTTATGCATTTGACTTTTGACCTGTTTAACCTAACTTTTTTTCAAAGTACTTAACCCGTTTCAGATTCATATGACATTGTGCTAAAGAATCATCTTTAATAACAAACAAGGTAATTAGGATGGTTAAGATTACTAAACTGTTATAAAAATCTAAGGAAATAATCATAGGATGAGGGTAAATATATATATATACTTGGCATAGAATGCAGCAATGGCAGCAAGATAAACACCATGTATCCATCGTGGAGACGTGCCATGAAACGCTACATTCCAAAGCTGGACATGTTTAACCATGAACTTGTACTGATTTTCCATATTGTTTAATGGCCAACCTGTGTATTCCTTCCAAACATCCTTTACAAATATCTAGAAAAACCAACCAAATATACAAGTATATGTTATTATGAGCAATCTGTTACTGGAATCAACATTCACAATCACTGATTTGTCTTGATCAATTACCAACGCAAATATTTACCACTTTCATAGTGAGCCATTCTTGCTATATTTATAGTTTTAAAGCAAAATGACAAATTAAAACTGCCTTAATGATGTTGACACTTCAGATGTAGCGGGAGAGAGAAAGAAAGACAGTTATGGTGTCATGCAGTTACATAACCGTCTTATGCATCACAGTTACAACAACATATACAAGTATTTATGTGGTTCTGCGTTCCTCTACATAGAATACAAGTAAATCTTGGCATAATTAACTGATTATTTGATATAAATTTATGAATACCACAGCTAATAGGCTAGACATGCGCTACTGCGATAAAACAAACAGATGAAATGACTGATTTAATAATAGATATGACGTAGTACGTTTAGCACAATCCATACAGTTATAAGATGTACCTTGTATTCATCACCATATTCCATCTTGAAGGCATCACGAATAGCCTCGGCCGAAGCGCGGTGGCCACCACCAGTATCACTCATCAAAATTAGCACATTCTTGGTCCTATCAGCACCAAGCTGCACCATTTCCATGTTGTCATCTTCATCATGAATCTCATATCTTACTCTCTTCTGTCCATTGCTACTCCCACCACCACCAAAACCATACACCCCCACCCTTTCAAACACCGCCTTCAACGAACTTTTCGGTGAAGCCACCATGATCACCATCGTTCACCACCACCTATAGATACAACTATCTGTATGTATCTTTCACTCGACAATTCACCAAACCCTTATCAGATTTTCAGTTTCAAGACAGACCCACAAAGAAAAACGTGTAAAAATCAATCTTTTTTCGATTTAACCAATTGGTTTCTTGAAAGAAAGGCTAAATTTCAAGAAAGACGCAACAAAGGCACATGTGTGTATTGTGTATTATAGTGGATTTTACAACAAAATAACAACAGTTCACTTGTGACAAACGTCAAAGGAGCTTGACCCACCGGAAAAATGGATTCTCCGGCGACTGACGGTGGTTGCCGGAAGTGAGAAAGAATATTATATGACAGAGACAATAAACAGAGAAATTGGGTCAGTTTTTGTGCTAAAAATAGAAGGGATATAAAGAGTTTTATGCTGGAATTATACCATTTGTCATTGTTCACTGCCAATGGTGGCAGATTTAAAGATTTCTTGTTGGAATTTAACAGCCGTACGATTAGGGTGCCAATGTTGGAATGTTCGATGGTGTAGATTCGGATCTTTTTCAAATAATATGAGTTTTTATTTCGTTTTAATTATTCAATGAATTGTTTGATGATGGAATCGAATAGTTTGAAAAGAATATGAATCATGGTTTGTGAGAAACCATGTGATTAATAGTTTAATCTTGATAATATTGCTTTTATGCCCTTCAATTTTTGGTGTGTTTGAAACTTTGCACATTAAGTGCACATTCTTTTGTCTTGTGTCAGAAGGCATGTTTCTTTATGAATTTATGGCATACGACATAATATATACACTTCAATTTAAATATGGGTAAATAGGTTGCGGCATACGCTAGCTAATCAAGATAGATTCATTAAAATATTGAACTAAACCAAGCTTAAACAAAACAAGGTTAAATTGAAGCTTATTCAAAAAAAATTGAATGTGCTCCTTCAAAAAAAAATTGAAGCTTATTCAACAAATATGAGTGTGCTCCTTAAATTTTAGAGAATAATTTTGAGTGTTGTGAATGTAGAAAACAGAACATATTACCGTTTATTTGTAATATTTGAGCAAACACTGTTCTACACTATACTTTTTTAATATTTTTTTAAAGTGTTTGTAAGTGGAGAAGCGGGAAAAATATAACTATAAAAGTATAAAAATATTATTTAATTAAAAAAGAAAAAAACTATTATTGTTTAATGTAATTAAAACGATGCGGATGAAAAATATAATGTGAATATAATTACACATATGATTATGAAAAAAATGTCTAAATAATATGTGTTAGATGTATAATCATAATATTTGTAAACAAGTTAATATAATTGAATATTTAATAAATAATAAACAAGCTAATTGAGCTTCAAGTTTGAATTTTGTTTCTATCCAATGCGAGTCTTTTATGTTAAAGTGGTTGTTCTTGAGCTTAGGTGATGACTAGAATCGTTTACGCCCGTTAAATCTAAACGTATTTTCTCTATTTGTGTATACAATATCTTTCTTGAATAAACATATGGCCGAACTACATAGGATTTCGTTGAACTTTGATCGACAAAGTTTTATTTAATTCGTGTAATTGTTACACATTTTCTATCTATAGTTATTATTTTTTTTCAGTTTAATGACTAACTCATGCATTTTTACTCTTATATTTACATCGTTTTATTTTCAATATAAGACTTAAACCATCAACAAGTTAAATAAACCCATTTTTACATACCTTGATACTAATATGTAGTAAGCCATTTGATCACAAATTATCATCTAGTTAGTTATATCATGACTCTGGAACTAAAAAGATTTGGCTCTAACCGAAATATTAACAATAAAAGTTTAGGAAAAAACCGTATGTAAGTAATTTACATAATTACATTTATCATTTTAAGTTAATGATACTTGGAATATAGATAATTTAACACTCTTAGCAGAAAAGATAATAGAATATGTTTACTTTTATTGTTTTATTTCTTTTAAAAATTTACAAGTCGTGTAATAAAGAATAAAGTTGATTAAGTTAAACGGTAACCCTCAGTACCCTGAACCATCCTGAAACTCTACCAATCTCACACAGACACGTCAATTTTACACTGAACTACCCTGAAACACTCAAAACACTGGAAATACAACCCTATACTACCCTGAAACTCTTATTTTCACTCGAAACACCTAAAACCACCACAAACCCCCGAGAATACCTCTCGGCTACTACTACCCGGACTCCACTACCCACCGGGTATCCGCAATGGGTGACGGCGGTGTACCCGTGCGGGTACATACATACCTAAAAGGGTACCCGAATGCGCCCCCTCCTCCCTAAATCTTGAATGTTTAACGTAGTTTGTAGATATTAGGGACATGATGTAAATTATTAGTATTTGAGGGGCCTAATTAAGAGCAAAATACAGTCCAGGTTGGTTGCCAACTGTTTGATCAGTAGGCCTAGGTTCAACTAGATAGTGGCAGGGGAAGTGGCAATATGTCCATTTGAGCTGGATACAAGTCAAGTGTTTATTATTACGTGAATATTAATATATAGTTTGTAAACAAGAGGACAAATTATTTAAAACTTTGTCGTTTATACTCATAAACATTAATTGTATATTTAAAACACTAATTTGGTTTTAAATTTAAAAGCACATAACTATTTTAATTGGAACTGTACATTTTTACTGAAGAAAGAAAAGTAATATATACACACTAAATACCTAATTTTACCCATTTTTGTGTTTTGTTCATATGTTTTAATGACACCCTCCCTTAATTTCAATCATTGATTTTCATTAATCAATGACATAAAATCCTTCCTACACCTTTTAAAGACAACTAATTTTTTAACAGAATCCAAACCTATATATGTGCATGTAAGAAAGCTTGAAAGAAGAAGACAATAGAACCTATATTAACAATTGTCTTTGCAAACTTTTGACCCTTATATGACTGTTACTTGTTATTTGGGGAATGTGATTGGCATGATTGGTTGCAACTAAGTTAGAGTTAACGACACTCATGAAGATTAAGGATGTATTTGTAGATATAGCGTATGGGAGGTTAAATGATAAAAGGATGACCCTTGGAAAGTTATTTACATTTAGAAAACAATAGAACTTAAAAAAAAGTCAACAATGATGGTATATTACACGTTTATCCATCTTTAACTTGTCATTTGTAGGTTTTGAAACTGACACTCTCCCTCGATGTCAATCATTTATTTTCCTGGATTAAATGTCTAGAATCATCCATACACTTATTAGACACTATTTACTATTCTAGCAAAACCCAAAGCTATGTGTGTATATGTACGCATGTATGCATGTATGTATGTGTATGTATGTGTGCAGTGTATGTCTATGTATGTATGTGTATGAACGTGTCTGTACGTGTGTACGCCTGTACATGTGTACGTATGTACGTGTGTATACGTATGTACATAGGTGTGTATACGTATGTACGTTTGTACGTGTATACGTGTGTATACGTTTGTACGTGTGTATACGTTTGTACGTGTATACGTATACATGTGTGTATACATATGTACATAGGTAACTATGTATGTCTATACGTGTGTACGTATGTGTGTGTATACGTATGTACATACACGTAGGTACGTATGTGCAAGGTACGTATGCGTGTATTTACGTAAGTACGTATATATGTATGTAGGTATGTATGAATGTATGTATGTTTGTATGTATGCATGTATGTATGCGTGTATTTATGCATGTACGTATGTGTGCACATATTATGTATGTATGTATATCTATGTGTCTGTGTGTATGTATGTGAATATATGTATGTATGTGTGTAGATGTATGTATATGTGTACGTGTGTATGTGTTTACATGTGTACGTGTGTACGTCTGTATGTTTGTACGTGTGTATACGTATGTACAATAGGTACGTCTGTATGTATTTATGTGTGTATACGTATGTACGTAGGTACGTCTATACTTATGTATGTACACATAGGTACGTATGTACAAGGGTACGTATGTATGTGTTTACGTATGTACGAATGTATGTAGGTAGGTATGTATGTATATAGGTATGTATGTATGTATATAGGTATATATGTATGTAGGTATGTATGTATTTACATACGTACGTATATACAGGTATGTATGTGTGATTGATTGTTAGAATTAGGGTTACATTTGCACGTAAAACCCGAAAATGAGGCCGTTAAACATTGAACTTTCACCACCCGATCACAATCCCCACACTTACCTTTTGCTTGTCCTTAAGCAAAGCTCAATTGTAATTATAAAACCATCATTGCAGATATATCTCACTAGTCACCTATTAAAGATTAATTAAGGTCCAAGGTCATGCCCTCATTCACACGAATTACATCGTCTAATAGATTTACATTCTAGCAAGTCGATTATAAGTAAAGTAAAACAGCACCCAAATATCTTAGTTGCATGGGCATGAAATCAATTACCTAAACATCAAAGATGTCAACCACGAGAATTAGTTGCATGGGCATTTCATTGTGTTTTGATATACTTCCCATTTGTTGGCATTTTATGCAATTTTTGGAAAATTATACGAATCACGAAAAATAGTTAGCTAAAAGAGTCCACAAGATAGGATCTTGTGACCAGTTTTCTGTCCACTAAAATGACCACCGCATCCGGATGAGTGTGCATGTTGTAACACGTTTAGAATTTTGGATTCAGGAATGCATCGCCTTATGATTTGATCCGCTCCAACCTTGATTAATTCTGGTTCGTCCCAAATGTAGTATTTCACCTGCGACATAAATTGTTATGTCTTCCTTTTGTTCCAATGGTCGGGAGTGGTACCAGCAGCCAGATAATTTGCAAAGTTAGCATACCATGGTTCGGACGATATGGATAGTAATTGCTCATATGGGAATGTCTTATTAATCTCCTGGTGTGAATCAGTGGTTTGATGCACAACTCTTGATAAATGATCCGCTACGACGTTCTCGCTTCCTTTCTTATCACGTATTTCCAAGTCAAATTCTTGTAGTAACAAGATCCATCGTATAATTCTAGGTTTGGCATTCTTCTTCTCCATTAGATATCTAACTGCATTGTGGTCAGAATAAATAATTACTTTGCTTCCCCATATATATGACTGGAATTTATCTAAGGCATATACTCTTGCAAGCAACTTATTTTCGATTGTTGTATAATTTAATTATGCATCGGCTAATGTTTTGCTTGCATAGTATATAGCAACGAGTTTCTTATCCACCCATTGACCTAAATCAGCCCCAATTGCAAAGTTGATTGCATCACATATAATTTCAAACGGAAGTGACTAATTAAGTGATTGCAAGATTGGAGCTTCCACTAATTTCTCTTTTAAAGTGTTAAAAGCATGTAAACATTCTTTATTAAACACAAAGGGTACGTCTTTCAATAGTACGTTGCTGACGAGGGGTGGCGATGAGTGAGTGAGCTCGATGGATGAGAGGTCAATGGGTTTCTCATTCATGATACGGAGGGTTTTTATTTGACGGAATGTAAACTTGTTAAGTTTTCCGTTCAACGTATTTCTATCACGTAGTTAATTAGAGCTGAATGGAACCATTAAGAGATTGTGTTTTATGAACCAAATATTTCAATCTCTTACAGATTCAAAAGTGGTCTCTTAATAGATCTATTAAGAAGCTACCAAAAAGATCTTAAACTCACATGCACTCAAATGATGGATAAATAGATATCGAAAACATCATTGTGTACAAATTAGTGATATTTCAATGCAACAAATCATTGTAACAATTAAAACTTCTCACGCAACCAACAAAAGTATAGTAAAAGTTAGCACGGTTCTACGATTATTTAGTCTGATTTGAAAATTAATGTGTGTTTTATTATTATATATAAGAAAACGTTTTAAATGTATTATTAATTTTTTTAAAAGGAAAACATGCAAAAATTATTTAAATCTAAAAAGATGCTAGAACAAATAGTACATGAAACATATTACAAAAAGAAATTAAAATCACACCACTCTTTTCATTGTAAACTTTCAAATTTTCTCCGGTTCTTCACCCATAAAAAAGTGTTTGCTATAATCTCTTCCACTAATTTATCTTGGCTCCAATTTGTTTAGTTGAAGACATGAAGTTTCTCCCTTTTCATAGACATCAAAGAGTAGAGAGAATTATTGCTTGACATATGTTTTTTAGTGTGCATTGCCTCTTATATCCTTGTTGTCGCCCCACTTTTCTATAACCGTGGACCTTTTTTGCGTTGTTATTTTGCACCATCTCCATATCTTCGCCCATATTCCAGTGACTTGGTTGCAATTTATTAGTAAGTGGTCTACATTTTTTTCTTTCAACCCACAATGAGAACAAGTAATAGATTTAAAATTTTTTGAAGTTCCTTTTTGGTTGGTATTTTTTGTAAACCTCCTCGCCAAACAAATTTTTTTCCTTAAATTGGAATTAATCTGGAGGAGTCGAAAACTACTTCATCCGGAACATAAGTCTTGGATTCGATTAGACTCCTTAATGATTTCATTGAGAAATACCATAGGAATCACCTTTCCAAACCCATTTCTTTTGGTAATTGGAGAGTTTATGCTTTTGCATTACACTTTTACCGCTTTTAATCTGGTCCACCAATCCTTCGTCAACTGCTGGTGCTTTCCACCTCCGGTTGGATTGCATTAATAAATTTATATTAAATCTTACGTCGTATAACATTATGTATGCACTCAAAATTTATTAATGGCCTAACAAATATGATATAAATTTGAGATTACTTGAGCTCAAGTTTTTCTAAACTAACTTACACCCTTAATAAAAATGTAATATTACTAAATTAGACAACTTAGAATTATCTATTATTGTTAAGTAAAATTGAGTTTTGTGTTTTAACTTTAAGAAATCATTTTTTAAAAAGTAAGAATTCACTTGACAATTCAAGATGTTCAGTTGACGTGCCCATGTGATAACTTATTGGTTGACGTAATGGATTGGTTGGGTTGTTACATATACTTTTCATTGATGTTGGTTTTTTTTTCTATAAACATAATGTGTTCGATCAACCAAGTTCAAAGGATCACAAATTTATATTGTTTTCTTTGATTTACATATATAAGACTATGAACAAAACATATAATCCTTATACGAGTTTACATTATTTTTATGTAATAGATGTTAAAATTGTAGGTAACAAATCGAGAGCACCATTTCGTTATACAATACTAACGGGAAGAAGTCTCCAAGGAGATAGCTTGGTGGTAAAAGATACATTCCCCAACCAAATGGTTGTGGATTCAACTCATGCGGTGTGCAGGTTTGTGAATATGTTCATGATAATAGAAATTCTTGTTAAAAAAATAAGATAAAATAAAATAAAAAACTAACCGGAAGAAAGAACAAAATAATAACTAATAATAACCTCAAGCTCTAATAAAATCTTAAGACATTACAACTTCTCACATTACAAGTTTTTTAAATTTCAAGCTCTATGATTATCTTGACTAATTATTGCTACTTCGCTAGAACTGTTTATAAAAACTAAAAAAAAAATCATCACTAGAGAAGAAAGGAGAGTTAACCAAACGACTTGTGAAAGGATAAGCAAAACAAGTAAAATACATAAGAATATATCATCTGTGTTTTAAAACGGCAACCGAATAGTTGGTTTAGAGAATACGATAACGATAATGACCTTGTTTGAAAATAATATTCTCCTAAAAACTTTCATGTTCCAAACGGATTCTTTTTCCTCAAAATAGTTTAGACTATGTTTTGAAATCTTAAAGATACAACTTCTAACAATAAAAGATAAAATAAATTATTTGTAGATAAATTTTGTAGAAACTAATATGGTTAGAATTTGAGAACGTCCGTTGCTGCGAATCTCTTTTGGATTTATTTTTTTATGAAATTAATGTGTGCGTCGCTATTGGTAAAAAACACTTTGTTGAATAACGTAAGGAGTTTATGTCTTAGACGAAACCATCTGAAAATGAAGTTTAAACATTAGTAAACATAAACAAAAATAAAGGTTAATAAAACCGGACGGGGAATCGGACCCCGATTGGGTCTGGTTTGATGCTTAAGATTGGTTTGGCGATGAACCGGTGGTTGGACCGGTTGAACCAACGGTCGGACCGGTCGAACTAGGGGTCGGAATGATTGAACCGGTTTTTTATATACATTTTTAGTTTTTCGGTATTTTTTACGTAAATTCATTAAAAATAATAATTATTATATACAGTTCTCATATCCGGTCCGACCACTGTTCGATTTGATTATAAAAACATAGATTTAGTCTTAAATGTGTATTTTTGATTTTGTGGTTTTATAAAATTATGTTATTTCATCACATACATGTAGTGTTTTTTATTGTATATTATGTATTATTTTAATTATTACATGTGTTGTTTAATAGAAAGTAGCACGATTTCATACATTGTTGTTTAATTTATCAAGAAAAACTATATCAATACTATAATCAAATTAAAAAGAAAAAATGATTGATTTTATAGTGTCGTTTATTTTTTGAAATAATATTATACAAAAAAGTTATGAATGTTTAAAATAAGCGAGGAATTTAATAAAAGTCAACAAAAGTGTTTATTTCAAATGTACCCATCCATCATTTTTATCTTATACTTGAATATTTTAGATTAATGCTTGGTTGAAAAATTTAAGGAAAATTTGATTATAATCCAAACTATTACCTGTTGGACGATAATAATTCATACTATTTATTTGGCCGGTAACACTCTCAACTTTCACTTTTATTACCAACAATAGTCCCAGTAATATAATTTTCAACCTTTTACGTTTGATTTGAACTCGATTCCAGTTATAATAATGATTATGAATGGTATGAACAAACATACAAGTTAAACTGAGCCTAAAATATATACAAATCAAACGTAAAAATTTAAAAATTATGTCACTAGGATTGTTGTCATTAACAAAAATGAAAGTTAGGAGTGAAGTATGGATTATTATTGTCACACCCCCGCTGAGAGCGGAAACACGGGGATGTAACGAGACGGGATCGTCATAACACATTGTTAATAATAGAGATGCAACATATGTAATTGATGATAAAACGTGTCATGACGACACCCGACACAAGTGAGACTTGTGTTGTGTTTAGTCAATATTCACGACAACATAGCCATAAGCATAAACTTGTAATTGATTCACATAACCAAAATATTAACATTGTAATGTAATTCCCACAACCCGGGAACAAGTATCAAAAGTATGAAGATTGTTTAATAGACTACAACAATGATTCAAAATGAATGTTTGTCAAGTATGTT
>BJCN01306627.1:0-11325 GCA_018326445.1 Flaveria brownii
AGTTCAAGTTGAGAGGTGCAGAAGTGGAGATGAGATAGTTCCAGGTAAAGGGGAAAAGTTGTGAGAAGAGGTTAGAAGTGATAGTTTCATGTCTTCTCCACGCAGAAGCGAGGAATATGTTTTTAATGAAACGTCTTCCGGAAGACAAACAATCTGTAGAGTCCAACGTTTGCGCGTGGTCTGCGCAGCGCAGACAAAAGAGGTCAAGAAGTACTTCTGAGAAAAAACAAACACCCCCTAAATGATTGCTTAAACATCTATTTTTAGTATATAAACTATCATAAGTATTTTAAACCATCTGGCCATATATTATGAACAATTTACATCATCTAGATACATATCATGAATTATTCCATAATTCAACTTATTTTTTTTATTAAATACACTCTTGAATACAATAAAAACATATCAAATCATAAACCATTGTAGCAAAAACAATTTAAAGTTAGTGTGGTGAATCTCCTCGAGACATATCAGGTTCAAACTTTCCATAACATGTTGATATAAATTAATTGTAGTTTAGATTAGGTAGGGTAATATAGGTATAGTAATATCTAGCCATTAAAAAATAATATAATTTATTTTACATTGTAAATCATCTTAAAAATCAATAAATCCTATGAAGCTAAACTTTGAAAAACTTCTATGGTGTTAGACCATGTGACGGAGGGTGTGACCGCCTGTTTGGCACATGACCCCCCCCCCCCCCCCCCCCGGTGAGCATGGGTGTGATGAGGCTTAGCGTGATCACGCATGCGATGATGAGGGTCAAATGTTTTTTTATTATCTAATTATATTATAATCATATCACGCTTTTAAATTTTGCTCGCATTCACTAATCATTACATCGTTTTTTACTCACACTCATTAATTTATGTGACACTTATTAACAATATTTTTCATAATCTCACTAGTATACTACACACATTCTTGGTGAATAAAGTTTCTTGATTTAGGTGGGTCACTGAGTCATATAACGAATAAATGTTTTATTTTGGGGTTAAGTGAATGTTCCTGTTAGTTCATGGCATTCTCTAATTGAGGCTACAAGAATATATACGAGTATAACAACATTCTAAGAATCTTATTTATTCTTTATCATGGCCCATGAGTCACACACCGAAAATATAATTCACTCATATAATATCTTATTGGTTTGAAATTGTGAGACTTATCTTAAAACTAAAAACTACAAAATATCTATCATCATAGACATGTCACTTGAACAATTCTAAAAGGGAAATTTTAGACGCATCGTAGGTAATTTAAAAAAAAAACCGCTTCAAACCGTGATATATTGGCCAAACTGTGACATATTGAAGCTTAAAGGTCATGTTTTGGTCAAACCGTGACATATTGGGCTTCAGAAAATGTTCTGCACCTCGGGATCGGGTTAATTATTGGGAGTTGGTTTCTTGGTTTTGGTGGTGTATATGTCACGGTTTGGTCAAACCGTGACATATTGGGTATAATATTTAATTTTTTAACTTTTTTATAATATAAATGTAAGATATTTTATTTAATTTGTAACTTCTAATATTTTATAGGATTCAAATTTTCTTTTATTTAAATTTTTAGTATTACGTACATATATAACAAATAAACTAACACTTAAAAACTAACTTATAAACATCAATTTTTATTAAGTATATATGACTCGTAGTCCTCAAAAATTGATTTATTCAATAACATAACGCATGATTTGTTTACCAAAGTTTAATTAATTTATGTAAATATTAAGAATATAATATTTTAGTTTATTATAGTTCACAAAAAATATGAATAAATGTATTTTAGCTTTCAAGAAGTAACTTTTAATGTATTTTAATTTTCAAGAATTATAAATTAATGTAATTTAGTTTTTAAAAAAGTAACTTTTAATGTATTTTAATTTTCAAGAAATATGAATTAATGTATTTAGCTTTCAAGAAGTAACTTTTAATGTATTTCAATTCTCAAGAAATATCATTTAATTTATTTTACTACTCAAAAAAACATCTCAAACCGTGACCTTTTGGCCAAACCGTGACCTTTTGATTCAAAAAAATATCTCAAAATATCACGGTTTGGCCAAACCGTGACCTTTTTGATCCGGTTTCTTCCCAAAGTATCACGGTTTGGCCAAACCGTGACCTTTTAATCCGGTTTCTTCTCAAAAACACCTGCGGTGTCCCCAACAGGACCCTTCTAAAAATGGTAATTCTTTTATAAAGAGTTCCAAAAATATATGGTTAGAATATTAATTTAATATTCTCGAAACTATAAGAGTAAAAGTGACAAGTTGTCGATATTTCATGTCCTACCAAAATACTAAATGATTATTTAATAATAACACTAGAGTTGTCAACTAGTATATTGTGCTAAGCATGCACTTTGTCAATTGACTCAAATTGTACAAAATGTGAAAAATAAAAATACAGTGAAGTTATCTTAACTTAGCAAAAATAAAATTTCAAATGTTGGTTTATAGTATGATCTCTTTGCTTAAATATAGCTTGTTTAAATGTATTTTAGAATTAAAAGAATAGGTTGTATGAAAAAAGAAGTACAAAAAGGAATACTTTAATAAAAATAAAAAACCAAGTGTAAATATATAGTTCTAATGTTGGTGAAGCTATTTAATCCTAATACAAGTCCAAATAAAGCAAATATCAATTTCAGAGGGTGTACTGGTATATACACCATAGATATGGAGTCAAAGTGTTCAGCTTTATAACCGTAGGGTTGTAACTTGCACTTGACTGTCGCATATTCTAGGGCTTTTGACTTTTACAAATCTAAGGTAAATCCATCGCCCCTGTTGATCATCATCAAATTGTGCTTAATCACCTTGCAGATGATCATCATTTCACGATTAAACGGTAATAACTTCATTGTTTGTTCTTCCTATGACTGTTTTGATGATAAGAGTTGTGGTTTTATCACATTGTTTTGATTCCAAAAGTATAATTTCGCTTATTGCTAAGGTAGTTTGAATTGCATGAGTCCCAATTCGTTGGAATTACCTCTTGTGTATCTTCGGATTATGGTTTTATAGGTATCTGTAATCGTTTAGGCTTTCAGCGAATGTTATTGTTGTGAATTATGTGGTTTTGATCGTCTTTGGTGATCGTCTCTGGTCGATCTTGTATGATCGCTAAGGGAAACGTTTTAGATGATTTTCTCGATTTACAGATGTGAAATGATTTTTGTTTTCTTGCGAGCGAGATAGACTCTAGTTTGAGAGATAAGTGGTGAAATTTAACAAATTAGGGTTTTTGTGTTGCGAAATGATTCCAGATCATGTCGTGTTTGTATGTTATGATACTTGTATCTGATGAGTGCCTTTGCTTAAACATGAGTTTATGTTATCAGGGTAAATAAAGAAATTTTTAAATGCTCTTTTGAACATTGTGTGTGATATGTTAACCCTGAGTTATTATCTTGATTAGCAATGGTATTCCAGTGGTTCTATGTTTAGTTATTGTATTTTAATATTTGTGCAAGAATATAGATGGTTACTGTTAATTTAATTATATAGAGTCCAATATGTTCCCACCTTTAGTAACCATAGAACCTGTTATCATAAATACACAGTCCCACCAACACGCTGCTACCTAATGAGATTGGGTAAAATGCAGCTTACGGTGGGAAGTGTTAGGTATCTCACATGCACAACAATAAACGAAAGAAAGCAGAACACAAGAGATTATAGTGGTTTACTTGATCTAACCCACGTCCACTTTGCTGCAACTAGGATTTCATTTTCTTAGGTGCTCAAGGAAATACTAGTTCAATACATGTATTTTTAAGACAGAGATTAGGGAAGAGAACTTTATGATCAAGGGCAAGAGAACTTTATGATCAAGGGCTGGCTGCCCTCTTTGGGTTGGTGTCCTTGATTAAGGCTCCACCTTAACAGGGAGGCGGGCTAAAGAGATGGAACCAGTGGAAGCTGGTTCTAACACCTTTGTTAAAGGAATTTCCCCATCTATGTCTGCTTAGCACTGTATTTTGGGCTCTTTTGGGTCTCTTTTTAAAAGACTTAGGGGCTGTTTGATAATATCTGAATGATTAAGTGCTGAACCAATAAGAGATCTGAACCATTGAGTGTTGAATCATTAAGAGGTCTGAACCATTAAGAGCTAGTATATTGTTTAACTATTCAAAGGCAAATGTCTGACCAATTCAGATAAGATGTTTTAACCATTAAACATTAGACCTCTAACCATTCAGCATTAGACCTCTTAACCATTCAGCATTAGACCTCTTAACCATTCAGCATTAGACCTCTTAACCATTCAGCATTAGTATAGTGCTTAATCATTCAGAGGCAAATGTCTTAACCATTCAGACATTTGCTCGCGAAACAAACAGTCTGAACCATTAAGTGTTGAACCATTCAGACATCTGAACCATTAAGAGGTTGATTAAAAGGCTGCCTAACAGCCCCTTACTGTTTATGTGCAAGTATCATACCTAACATCATTGTGATTTGTGAATTTTTTTTTGCTTGAAACTGAACTGAATTGTCAATCTTTTGCAGATTAGACTTACGAGCCCACCACTACCGAGTTCAAGAGTTATCAAATGCTCTAAGCAATCAATCACTTGGGTTCTATCTTTTCTGACAATATGTTGTCTGATGAGCTGTTAAAAGTTGTTTTTCCTCTACTGGAAGGAACTGATTTAGCTGCTTGTATGTCTGTATGTAAACAATGGCAACAAATAGCTCAAGATGATTACTTTTGGAAATGTTTGTGTGCCAAAAGATGGCCCTCAACATGTAAGAACCCTTCGCCTCCCATGACATACCGCAAACTATTCAAAACTTTTTACAAACGTGAAGACCGTAAAACCCTTCTTCCCCCAAGAATCTCACTAAGTGACCTCGAGTTCTACATCGACATCTGGGCAGATGATGATTTACTCTTTTCACAAGTTGTTACTGGACCCATTCTTTGGAAGGGCAACTGGACTCCACCACCTGGAATCTGTAACATCCTTAAACATCATTTGGAAGGTCCAGAATACAAAATGACCTTACCTGTTGAACCACGGTTTGCAGTTCCCTATACTCAATCCGTCAGTGTATCTGTCCTTGTAGCTAGAAAGGATTCCAATAAAGTTGCTTGCATAATTAACAAGTCAATGTTTGACTACATTGACCGATCTTCTTACAGAGCACTTGCATTTGATTACCTTGTGTTCTCCCCTCTATACCCTTTTGTGTCTGGTATACGAGCTTGGATCTCCTTGTTGTTTATGGAACATTTAAATGAAAATGTGATCGATGTTTTTGGGATCGAAATGGATTTCTGTGACGCTGCAAATTCTGAAGATGAGGTGCTCTGGCTGTTGGACATGCTTGATTGGAAGTAACTTCTTTTCAAGACTAGGATATTGTTGTAGTTACAACTTAATGTTTATGGTGGAAAATATGCACAGTTTCCATAAGTGATGTAACTATCTTTAATGTTTTCATGTTCTTTGAGACTAGGCAAATACCGGACCTGGTTTCTGGGACATTTGTAATTGTCTTGCGGTGTGTTTGAATGTATTGATCAATAAAATACAACCTTACTTCTGAAAGCCCAGAATATGTTTGAATTAGCAGGTGTTTAGGTGTCCTGCAAAGAATTTCGTTGTAATTTGCGAATTTGATTTGAGAGTGAGTTTTGATGCAACTAGCAATGTTTTCGCTTGTGATCTTGTGGTCATGGGGTTAAGCCTTGAGAAATAATTACTTGCACGAAAGTGTAGGGTAAGGATGTGTACATCAGGTCGCGAAGCGATTCTGCCCCTCCACGGCCTCCAGTTAAGGGGGTGAAGTCATACACCATATACAAGTATACAACCTTGTTTGATTTTTTTTCAATTCTTCTAATTGATATAATGAAGTTGATGTTCAAAGGTAATTTTAAATTGCCTGGTTATTTATGATTTGAATCGGTTTGAATTAATTAAATTTTATTTTAATATTTGAAGATTGCAGTAATCGATTTAAAAATGTATATCCAAACATCATCTCTTTGTTCTCGGTCAAACGCACCTTACCGTTGTGATATTCTACTAGCTTAAATTATAATTCGCTACAGCAAGTTATTATAACCGGTATTATGACCTTGGAAACCAATCGGGTTATACTTTAGAGACTCTGGATAGAAGAGGTGATATAACGTGGTTACACAATTGGTGTCCAAATGACATTAATTTGATGTGCTTTTAGGATGGAGCCGAGCAATAGTGCTCTCAATATAACCACTTTTTGAGATGAAATCGGACACTATAAAACTAATATAATCCGGCTTTAATAAGTAGTGCTTTTTAACATGCAATCAAATATTGTTACAACTAATATAATTTGGTTTTTTATAAGAGGTGGTACTGTTAGGATCAAACTGGTACGAAACACATGAATAAAGAACAATAATAATAAATAGAGACACAAGAGATATATAGAGATTCGGCCGCGGTGTGCAACCTACGTCCTCTTGGGGCAACTAGGGTTTTTTCTTTTATTGAGTGATAAAGATTACAAGTACAAAGAGAAGTATATATAGACTACAATTAGGGTTAATCCATTTAGTTAATAATCTAATTAAATTGGGCCTAATTAGAACTTGGGCCGGCCGAGCCCACCTGCTTCAAATTAATTCACCACAAATTAATTAGGGTTAATCCCTTTAGTTAACCCCTTTCTTCTCATCATTATTCCTGAAGGCCAGCTGAAGCTATGCAAAGCTTCAGCTTATCCAGCACCACAAATTTGGTAAACATATCGGTTGGATTCTTCGCACCTGAGATGTTCTTCAAACTTATTGCTCCATCATTGATCAATCCTCTGACAAAATGATACATCATCCTAATGTGCTTTGTTTTCCCATGATAGACTGGATTTTTGGCAAGTTTTACTGCACTCTCATTGTCACAATACAATGAGTAATCCGACTGATGTTTACCCAATTCTTCAAGAAAAGTCTTTAACCATATTAATGCTTTACTAGCATCAGCAAGAGCCATGTATTCAGCCTCTGTTATTAATAGAGCTACACCAATCTGAAGTCTAGACATCCAGCTAACTGTTGCTCCTCCTACTGTAAAGACATACTCCGGTATTACTTTTAAATGTCCCTTTACAACCACCCAAATCAACATCAATATACCCTCTGAGAATTGCATCTTTACCCTTGAAACATAATCCCATTTTACAAGTACCCTTTAAGTACTTGAGTATCCACTTAACTGCTTCCCAGTGTTCTTTCCCCAGATCTGACATAAACCGACTAACTACCCCAACTGTGTGAGCAATATCTGGTCGAGTGCAGACCATTGCATACATGAGGCTGCCAACTACAGATGCGTATGGAATTTTAGCCATCTCTGTTCTTTCTTTTCCAGATTTAGGATACCGATCTTTGGTGAGCTTAAAGTGACTTCCTAATAGTGTGTTTCTAGACCTGGTGTTTTCATTATTCATCTTGAATCTTTCCTACACTTTCCTAATGTATTTTTCTTGGGATAGTGTTAAAGATCCATCCTTTTTATTTCTGATAATGCTCATCCCGAGTATCTGTTTGGCTGGACCCAAGTCTTTCATCTCAAATTCTTTGGACATTTCTTTCTTTAACTTGCTAATCTCTTTCATATCTGACCCTACAATCAACATATCATCTACATAGAGTAATAGAATGATATAAAAGCTCTTGAACATTTTCAAATAGTAGCAATGATCCATTTAACATTTCTTGTACCCCGCCCTTTCCATGAAGTTATCAAACTTCAAGTACCACTGCCTGGGTGCTTGTTTTAGACCATACAAGCTCTTTTCCAATTGGCAGACCAGTTTTCTTTCCTGACAACCTAAAACCCTTCAGGTTGTGTCATATAAATTTCTTCGTCAAGGTCACCGTGTAAAAATGTTTTCTTAACATCTAATTGTTCTAGATGTAAGCCATCTGTAGCCACCAGACTCAGAACCAATTTGATGGTTGTCATTTTTACAACTGGCGAGAAGATCTCGTCATAATCAACCCCATTCTTTTGTTGAAAACCCTTGACTACTAAGTGAGCTTTGTATCATTTAGACCCATTATGTTCTTCCTTGACCCTGAAGACCCATTTATTATGTAGAGCTCATTTATCTGGCAAAATCTTTGTTAGTACCCATGTTTTATTTTTTATCAAAGAACTCATCTCATCTTCATAGCATGCTCCCACCAAAGTGAATCTTTCATCTTAACATCTTCTGAGAAACTTCCTGGTTCACCATTTTTAGTTAAGTGAAAATAGTTGACCGAAGGACTATACCACTCTGGTTGTTTGGAGACTCTGATGGACCTCCCAACCTAATTTTGAGACTGGTTGGGACCCTGCGGGGACTGTTTATCATCAGACTCTCAACTCCCATCATCAGAAACTCCTACTGATTCTTCATCTCCACCCATATCATCATCTTCAAACTCAGGAACTTCAGTTTCAGTGTTTGATTCAGTGTGTTCTTTGTTTGTTTGCATCAATTTCAAATTCAACCTGCTCTTTCTGAACTAGTGAGTTTGCTGTAATTCTATCTTTATACAACTCAGCCTCATTGAATGTAGTATGCTTTCTTCTTACTACCTTTCTTTTTTCAAAATCCCAAAGCCTGTAGCCCATAGTATCCGACCCATATCGAATGAAGGTGTTCTTCTTAGCCTTAGCATCAAGTTTATCATCGTCTTTCACTAGATCATAAGCACTACACCCAAAAACTTTCAAATACCCGTATTTGACTACTTCCCCTCTTCATTCTTCTTCTAGTATCTTGAATCCTAATGGTATTAACAATCCGCGATTAACTAAATAGGCAGCAGTGTTGACTGCATCAGCCCAGAACATCTTTGGAAGCTTGCAATTAAGTCTCATACTTCTGGCTCTCTCATTTAACGTTCTGTTCATTCTTTCAACCACTCCATTTTGCTGAGGAGAGCATGGGACTGTCTTTATCATCCAAATACCATGTTCAGCGCAGTAATCAAGGAACTCAGCGTTGATGTATTCTCCTCTGTTGTCCGGCTTCAAACATTTTACCTTCAAATCAGTTTCCAATTCAACAGTAGCTTTCCATTTCTTAAAAGTACAAAAGACATCAGATTTATTTTTAAGAAAATAAACCCATACCTTGTGTGTTGAATCGTCTATGAAGGTGACATAGTAATGCGCTCCTCCTAAAGATGAAACCGAGGTTTGTCTAAATACATTAGTGTGAACAAGCTCTAATTTCTGAGCTTTTAGTGCCTTTCTCATCTTCACAAAAGATACTTTCTTCTTTTTACCAAAGATAAAGGGTTCACAGAATTCAGATTCAACCTTTTTTAAGTTTTGGAAGCTTACCTTTTGCAACGAGCATCTTCATTCCTTTTTCAATCATATGACCGAGTCGTTGGTGCCACAAACTAGATTGACTCGGTCCGTTGGTCATTGATTTTATCCCATCTACTAGAACTTCGACCATGTAAAGAGTCTCCCTTTTTTTGCCTCTTGCGATTACAAGGTTCCCTCTTACTACCTTCCATTATCCCCGCCGAATATGACATCGTATCCCTGATCATCTAGCTGCCCAATAGAGATTAGCTTCTTTTTCAGGATTAGAATGACCTCGAACATCCTATAAAGTCCACGAGGCACCCAATGAAGTTTTCAAATCAATATCTCCCAAACCTGTAACATCAAGAGTGTGGTTGTTGGCCAAATAAACTTTACCAAAGTTACCTGTTCGGAGATTCTTCATCAACTTCGTGCTAGAGGTAGCATAAAATGATGCACCAGAATCCATAATCCATGACTCAGTTGCGTTCTCTACACGGCAGATAAGAGCATCGGAATCAGAATCATCAGCAGCTATATTGACTTCCTTCTTATCTTTTGAAGCAGATGGGTTTAGGCATTGACTTCTGAAATGGCCAGTTTCTTTACAGTTCCAACACTGGATGTCTTTCCTGGGCTTTGACTAACCCCTCTTTCTAGATTTTGATCTTTCTCTACTAGTCCCCCTTTGTTTTCTTTCTTCCTCTCACTTCAGCGCTTAGTAAGGCACTCGATGATTACCCTAAAGCTCTTTTTCTAATATCCTCCCCTAAAATCAGATCCCAAACTTCATCGATAGTAAGCTTAGTGGTTCCAGATGTACTACTAACTGTAGTGATAGCTCTCACCAACTTTCTAGTAATGAAGATAAAAGCAACAATGCTTGAACCTCATCATCAAATTTATATCAACTGACAATAATCAAGAGATGACTGTGTTGAAGTTGCTTATATGAATGTTAACAGATCCTCTTTCTTTCAGTCTCATGTTCACCAGTTCTCTAATCAAAAAGACTTTATTTACAACAAAAGGTTACTCATACATGTTTGACAACGCATCCATAATGCCTTTAGCTGTCTTCGCCTTTAAAATATTGAAAGCAACATTCTTTGACAAAGAGAGCCTGATGATAGAAACAACTTTTTTCTCAAGAGCAACCTAGTCTTCATCTGAAGTCTTATCTGGCTTTTTTCCAAACAGGGTGGCTTCTAAATCCTTCTAAGCCAACAAATCCTCGGTTTGCATCTTCTACCATCTGAAATCATGACCATCGAAATTCTCTATTCTGGTTTTCCCATCCTCAGCCATTAGTCCAAACCACAAATACTCGACAATCAAGTCAGAACTAAGAATAGTAACAAACACAACAGTGGTCGGCTGCCTGAACTTGAGTGTTGTTCTATTGATCACTAGTTTATGAGAACAGTTCCAAAAAACCAAAAGCAAACGAGTTTGATAATGCACCTGAGTTTTGAACGCAACAGACATTCAAACAACCCAGACAACGATAGAAGCAAGGCGACGACAGAAGAACTTGGTTCAACTAGTAACCAAAACGGCGCAGAAACCCTAATTCATGTTTCGTACGACGCCGAAACCCCCGAACCCCAAAAATAGGGGGAAGATTTTAATAGTAAACAAGAGCCTGAAGCTCCGATACCAGTTGTTAGGATCAAACTGTTACGAAACACAAAAATAAAGAACAATAATAATAAACAGAGACACAAGAGATTTATAGAGGTTTGGTCGTGGTGTGTAACCTTTGTCCTCTTAGGGCGACTAGGTTTTTTCTTTTATTGAGTGATAAAGATTACAAGTACAACGAGAAGTATATATAGACTACAATTAGGATTAATCACTTTAGTTAATAATCTAACTAAACTGGGCCTAATTAGAACTTGGGCCAGCCGAGCCCAGCTGCTTCAAATTAATTCACTTGAAGTCTACACTCAACAAGTAGCATGTTTTTTTAATATTTTATTTTTTAATTTATAGTTTTTA
>BJCN01306664.1:0-10023 GCA_018326445.1 Flaveria brownii
TTCTTGAGAATTTAAAAAGGATTAATTTCATTACAAAGACTAACAAGGAAATATATTTTATAATAATTTTATAATTTCCAAGGTAAAATAAAAGGTTTATTAAATTAAATTTCTAGAAAATTAAAAGAAAATAATTTTATTTAGATTCTGATGAAAGAATGATTTTTATATTAATTTAATAATATATTAAAATTTTTTATGAATTAAATATTCCATAAAAATCATGTCTAAAACAAAAATACGGGGCCCGGGTTCAAACCCGGGACCTCCTGTCTTAACCGGTAGGCCAAGGGCTTGATTTGTGTTTTGAAACACAAAACAAATCTTAAATCATAATTCCAAGAGAATCCTCAAGTTCAACCCAAAAACCCTAGATTAAATTTGGATCATATTGAATATCAAAACATTGTTAATAATCAAATTAACTATGGGGCTTTTGTTCCCTATGTAAAACCGAGTGTATAACCCTATTGGATTACCTGAATAGATGTGGTATTGACGATTACAAGTTCGGCCCTAACTCTCGACTATTCTTGATTCGAATTTGTTGTGTGTGTGTTGTTTATGAAATTGATTCTCTAGATAGTGGAAAGAACATGTCGTGGGCATTTTCCCTCTGATTTATAGTTCTAATTTGTACGATTAAGTGCCTAATGGCTCTAGGTTTGATCTCGGGTGTTACGAGCTGAATTCGGTGTGAAATTTGTTGTTTTAAATGAAATTAATCATTCCATTGATTTTGAATTGATTAGATAACCGTTTAGGAGTATTTAATTTCATTAATTTTTAGTTCAATGTGAGGAATCGATTTGAGGTTTGATTGGATTTCGGTTTCGTGTTCACTCGGTTATCATAATCGTATTTATGGTCGAATTATTACACCACCCTCGTGATGGAAACGGATTCTCGAACCGATTGGGATCGAATGGAGTTGAAACCATGGCTTAAAACGAGGTTTAGTGGCTCGCTGGCGGCCGTGTCGAAGCCTCGCCGGCCGTCGGCCGGAAATACGAGGAGAGAGGGAGGAGAAATGGGGGGTTGGTTTTATAAAAATCGCACTTTGGTCCCTGTAGTTTAGGACTGTTTTTTTTAAATCAAAGTTTTATGTTTTAATTTAAAATATAATTACAATTTAGCCCTTGGAGTTTAAATGTTATTATTTTATGCACAAACTATAATTTACAAGTTAACCTTATATTGTTTTTATTTATTTGCATTATTAACACTTATTATAATTTTTTTTACTATTATAGTATTATTATTTTATCATTTTATTATTATTTTCATTATTATTATTATTATTATTATTTTCTTTTATGCTTGTTATTATTTTTATTATTATTATTATTGTTATTATTATCATTATCGTTAATTACTTAATCATTTACAAGAAATTACAAATAAGTCCTCGTACTTGCAATAATAACAAAACACACACTTACAATAGATAACGACGTTTGACAAACATTTAATAAAATTACGAGAGGTCACATGAACCCATGACCACTCATTATTTACGTGTTATAGGTAGCTCAACTTAACCAGTTGAACTAAGGATCATTAGTATGACGTTATTATATTGTGATAAGCGACTAAGCTATTGAGTCAACGGTTAAGATTGTATATGTTATTATGTCAATGATGTCTATAATGTGTTGTAAAACACATCCATTTTTGTCACATTTTCGGGTCTCTTTTGTTTAATTTGTAGTTAGATTCATTAGTTTTTACTTATTGTTCGTTATTTTATGGTTCAATAGGTGCATGGTGCTTAAAGTAATGAAAACGCGTGGGAAACGAAAAAAAGGGCCAAATGATGGAAAAAGACCAACACTTAGAAATTTTTCCAAGTGTCAAACTCAAAATTTTTGGAAAATCCCATCTATGTGATGCGCACAACAGAAGCGGTCCTCCTGCGGATATCGCATAGATCACATATTATGGTTTTTGGATTTTTTTATCTATGCGATACGCATAGCAGGAGAGCCTCTCCCGCGAGTGTCGATGGATCGCATCTTCGGGAAAATTTTACAAAGTTGTATTTAAACAACTTTTCTCTACTTAAACAAGGAGTTCAACTACCAGTCGTTTCAAGAGCATTCTCAAGGATGAATTAAAGGTCTTAGAAGGATTTGAAGCCAAAGATTGAACCTCGGATCCTAGGAACAAATGCAAACGTTTGATCACGGGTTTTTATCTTCGTAACTTTGTTTATCAAGACATTTTTTTGAACATGTTGATCTTGTTTTCATTGTTCAACTTGATGTTTTTACTGAATATGAGTAGCTAAGATTTTAATACTACCTATGTTGATGATTGGTTTGTGTTAACTTGTATGGATTTCGGTTATTGAATGGTTATTATGGTTAATACTTATGTAAAGACGTTTATTCAATCTATTTGATGAGTTTAAGTATATTGGCATAATTGTTGATGATTCCTATATTCTATATGTTAGTTGTTAAATGTCTTTCATAGAAACTTACATATCTAGATCGATTACTTTGTGTTTTTTATTTGTTGATGGTTTGCTAGATGTAGTAACAATAGTAATTGGGTTGAATTGATTATTAAGACTTAATGCTCTTCTTAATTTGAGTTCGAGAGGTGAGAATTAATTGATTTGTCCTTGTGATTAGTCGTTTAGGAATAAGCGGTTCGAAAGGAGATTTCTAAGTTAGCTAATTGCATTGCTTTTCGGGTCGATTGTTTAAAGTTACTCCTTTCATTTTCAATGTATTGTGTTAGTTAGATCGAGAGATTAGCTATCAACTAGGTACATAAGTGTTGTCAAAGAGACTTAGCGGTAATTCGATTAATCGGTAGTGACACTCATCTTCTAGGTTCTCTTTTTGGTCAAATCTGGAGAATGATCTAGGATCCATTAAGTATCTTAGAGATTTGTATCATTAGATCCCGATTCCACAATAGTTCAATAGCCATTTGAAGTTTAAGGGTCACAGCCAGGATTCGCCTAGGTAGTATCTTTCTCATTTTTGATTTTCTAAGAGTTCTTGTTTTCTCGTGTTCTAGTTGGTACATTGAAATTTAATCAATTAAATAAAATTAATTTTTATTTCTCTACGTTCTTTACAAAAAGAAAATCTCCCCCCATTATTAAATCAATTTCATTTTAATCCTTTCCAAATCTAGTTTATTTTATAATAGTATCTCTAAGGTTTGATTTTGGTCTTCCTTAGTCTTGTCTACAGTCGATTAGGTTCACTTGACTATCTAGTGGTCTAGGTCTAGGTCGTTTACGATTAAATTTGAGTTTCTAGATTGATTCTAACTTAGTTTGTTTTATTATATCACTTTGTGGGCATCAGTCTCTGCATAAAAAGTCCTGAAATGGTAATATTGGATTAGTCTACAAAATAGGTTTATTTAAAGGTAAATAACTTTTTATATAACATTATTTTTTGAAAAAATTACATTATAAAATTATATATTTTCTTTTATTTGAGTGTCCTATATAAAATTATATATTTTCTTATATTTTAGTGTCCTATTTAAAACTTGCATCACATATATCTATGTGATAACATGTATAATTATAAGAGTGAGGTTATTCTACAAAGTGTATTTTTGCTACAAAGTGTGAGAAGACACAATTAGTCTAAAAAGTCATAAAAAGTTAATATCTCACAATGAAAATCGAATTTTAAAAAAGTACTTCGGAGCCTCTGTTCCTCTCGATGTCCTCCTTCAGAAAAAGATAAAAAAATATTTTTTTTTCATTGTGTCTTTATATGACACAATGACGTCATTGTGTCTTTTATATTGACAAAATGACGTCATTGTGTCTTTCATAATGACACAATGAAGTCATTGTGTCTTTCATAAATGACACAATAAAAAACCGTTAATTTTTTTATTTTTTTATTTTTCGTTAATTTTTTTTCTTAGGGAGGATAACTAGGGGAACAAAAGCTCCGAATTACTTTTTTGAAATTCGATTTAGATTGTGAGATATATTTTTTTTGTGTCTTTTTTTGATTCATTGTGTTTTCTCACACTTTGTAGCAAAAATACACTTTGTATTTGAACCTTTTTCTAATTATAAAATAAAGGTTGCGTAACTAAAGCAAAAGATGTGTAATTATTTAACGTTGTATAATAAAATATAGGTTGTGTAATTATTAAGATTCGTTGTGTAATTATGTTATGTTGTGTAAGTATTAAATATAAGTTGTGTAATTACTATTACTTTAAAAACCATAACGAACACCCTTAATGCATTGTGTACAAGTATTTAATGCACCTCATATTGATGGTATAATAGTTATTTACTCAAATTATGGGGGTCTTTTTATTTCTATGTATTAATCAAAGTTTCATATTTACTCATCCCACCTCAACTTTCTTAAATTCTCACTTTTAACACCTTAGGGAGCGTTTGGTTGGAAGGAATGGAATGGAATGAAATGGAATTGAGATCCTAGTATAATTTCAAGTAAAATTATGTTTGAGTGGGTAATGAAATGTAAAATCTAAGGGAATGTTTCACCTCAAATCCCCTTGGTTGTGGGATTTCAAATTCCCTCTCTAGGTGGAAGGATTTTGAAATCCCACAATCAAAAGAATTTGAGGTGAAACATTCCCTTAAGTTTACTTTTAATTACTCACTCAAACATATTTTTACTTGAAAATTATACTAGTTTCTCATTTCCATTACATTCCATTCCATTCCTTCCAACCAAACACAACTTAAGGGTTTTATGAAACTTTAAGAAACATCATTTTGATCCTTTTGAGTTTCTAAAACTTCAGGTTTTGGTTTACCTTATGTACATTTTTACTTAAAAATATCTAACTTCTTACGTCCATATTTTTATGTACGTGTTAGTATATATTCGAGTTTGTCTATGTTATGATGTAACTTTTGTTGAAAATGAGTTAGGTCAAATATAAATGTTTCGTACTAATTTTTACGTACGCTTTTAGGTGGTTTATGAATCGCTGTAAATTTTGTTTAAAAACAAGTGAGGTCAAATATAATATGTTTTCGTTCACCTATATAAATTTGAGTAACTCAATGCTTTGATGTAAATTAAGTTCGGAAACGAGTCGAGACAATGGTAGTCTATACATTATTATGTCGTGTACGTCGCCGCCACAACGTGCGGGTATAATTACTAGTTATTTAACAATTTGCCAATTATCCTCATGCCATGATGCTATTCTAAAAAAAACAATTAATGCACAAAACCAAAGATTTATAAAAAAGCGTTAGAAGTAATGAAAAGACGTCACATGTATGCATGAGGGTTTTAAGGATGGGGTATTTATGCCTCTTTACAAAAATATGTTCTTTGGCATCCATAACATCATCGTGTAAATATGGTAACAACATCCTACTTCTAATGATCAAATTATTATCTCAGACCTAGGGTACAACAACATCATGTAAATTGTGATAATAACATCATATTTTGCGTAATTAAAATACTATTTCACAAATGGACGTATAACAACGCCATGTAAATTCAATAGTCATGTAATAACATTGTTTTACAAAAAAAAATAACATTGTAGCATCTCGCAACGTTCGACACTTTTTTTTATAAAAAAAGTCAACTTTCGAATAAAATCATGAAAGATGTTCAAATACAAAGTGTATTTTTCCTAGAAAATGTGAGAAGACACAATGAGTCAAAAAAGTTATAAAAAAATTATATCTCAAAATCTAAATCAAACAAACAAACAAACAAACAAACATACCCAGTGTATCCCGTTTAAGAGCAGGGTCTGGGAGGGGTAGGTGGTTGTGAGTCTTTCCTCTATCTTGAGAGATAGAGAGACCGCTTCCAAATAGACCTTCGACTCGATAACAATAGCAAATCTCACAATCTAAATCGAATTTCAAAAAAGTAATTCCGAGCTTTTGTTCCCCTAGCCGTCCTTACTAAGAAAAAAAATAAACGAAAAATAAAACAATAAAAAAATAATGTTTTTTTATTGTGTTATTTATGAAAGACATAATAGGGTCACTGTGTCATTATGAAATAAACAATGACGTCATTGATGTCATAAAAAGACACAATAATTTTTTTTATATTTTTTATTTTTTCTGAAAGATGACGACTAGAGGAATAAAGACTCCAAAGTACTTTTTTGAAATTCGATTTAGATTGTAAGATATAATTTTTTATGACTTTTTTGACTTATTGTGTCTTCTCACACTTTGTAGCAAAAATACAATTTGTAAAATAACCTTACCCCAAAATTATAGCAATATTATACACATATTAAATATAGAAAACATGCCCACTAATTTTCAAATGATCTAGCCATTGGAGGAGCTGCTCAACTAGGTGGATCAGACCCACCGATCATTGACTACCATACTATGCACATTTATATCACTCTCCACATGTGGCATGTCTCTTTTTTTTCTCACTTATTTTCTTTTATTTTTAATTATTACTGTTTTCAAATTTGGTTATCTTTTCCTCTTCGTATTGCATCAAACCAAAGGAATGCAGTAAGCTGAATTTTTCATTATTTCTCTTTTTTAAGAAGACATTTAGTTTCCTTCTTATTATGGCCAACAGGGAGGTGTTCGTTGGAGTCTAGAGAGGACATAAGTGGTATGATCTATAACCTATTGCTAATCTATAAGTGCGCGGTGAGAAAACGAATGATGATCTTATGTATCTTATTGTGCCATTGTGTTACCATGGATAGTTGAAATTTTCAAATTATTAAGCCTCTCTTGCCCAAGGGGGGTGTGAGGTGCATGTGTGGTAGGGGTGGTGTAGGTCGTTTTGAGTTTAGGATGGAAGTTGTAGAAATATTTTGTGGGTTAGAGGATTGTGTATGGGTAGGTGAAAAAGTAGATGGTGAGAGGTTGGGTCGACAAGTTCCAAAACAGTGGACGATTGATAGGATTAGTTAGAATATCATATGAGTTAGATTTGGGTTCTAATGTTGCGATAAAAAGGAAGATAGTCTCATAAAACTACGCGCCGAGAGATTGAGAGATCTAGACACTTGTACACTCAATGGTTTATGGGTACCCGAGCAAAACATATGGATTTGAGCACCGTTGGAATTTGTGAATGTGGCAGGGACCCGAATACCTGTAAGTGGTGATAGGATGGGGACTGATTGTAAAAGAGTTAGGTTAGGCTTTTGTATTTGTAGTTTTACCGTTGAGGATGTTTAAGAGGTAAATGGCCATATTGCGGGTATGATGCCGCTAAATGTTAGGTGAAGAAAATTGGACTAAATGAGTGCGTATAATATTATTGATGTAACGAATTTTGTATTCCTCTTTTCTGTTTTGGAATGAGGTGTGGGACATGAAAAAAAAACATGCCATGTTGATTGCAAAATTTTTGAAATGAGGAATTGGCTTATTCTCTACCATTATCGTATTAGAATTGTTTAATTTTCTTGTCAAATTGGTTTTGAATAAGGCTTGAGCAGTAACTCAAGATGGTTTATACGTTAAAATTTTTACTTAAGGGATACGTTCAAAAAAATTTGCTAAAATCATCAAGAAATAAACAGTAATAACGGTAACAATGAGAGCCATACAATGATATCATATGACACTTTTACCAAATACACATGATTGACTAACTTTCTTATTTATTTTTCTATACGTGTTGGTTCTAAAACCGATTCATAACTAGAAAGTTCTCTATTAGTTTGCTAATTTTCGAAGCTAAAAATCACGAAATAAAACATTCAAAAATAGGAATAAGACTTGATATTATAAGAAATGCGCAGGAAAGTATCATATTCGTAAAGCATAAATATAAATACACTCCAATAAACGTGAAAAATATATCAGATTATTCAATCCAACTTAAAATTGTTAAGTCGTTCATTTAATTGAAGTAAGAATTGCTTTTAGTTGAACCATCTAGTTTTCTTTTGCGGGGCGTGTTTCCTTTCAATATTCATCGATTAGAATTCTACTTTTAGTACATAGATTTTCCTCTTTTTTTAGTTGAAACCAACAAACGTATTGCTCTTATTTAAGTTCTCTTATTTTCATCTCAATCTTACAGAGAATTCTCTCTAAAGAAACAACAAACAAACATACCCAGTATATCCCACTAAAAAGTAGGGTCTGAGAATTCTCTCTAAAAACGAATTCTAAATAGAATATCATTTTTTTCAGATTTTAAAATTCTTTTTATTAGTTATTAGAAATGAGTCCAAATTGAAATCGATTTGTCGTATTTGTATATAATATTTTTAAAATAATAAATTTAATTTAATTTTTCATGTATATGTCCATTTGTCTCTTTTTTATTAGTGCTTTAGAATAGAACAAATAGTCACAAGTAGTCAGAGAATGTTTATTACTTCGATTAGAATCTGTTGGGTATGATAAGGCTGGTGCAACCAAAACAAACACTTAAACTTGATTTTGGTACAATATATGAAGGATTTCCGAAGACAAAGCTGTATTTCCGAAAACAAGTCCACACCTTCCGAAGCCAAAAGTAGAAGAACTTCCGAAGGGAAACTTAGTCTTTCGAGACTAAGTTTACTCTTCCGAAATATAAAGAAGATAAAGACTGGAAGCAGCTGATTCGAATGAGTTGTTCCTTCCGAAGCCAAAGTACCTTCGGAAGACTTTATGTCTTTGGAAGTTTACTTAACTTCAAAAGTAACAACTGTGAAAGGTGGATAAAGTAAGGTGTCTGTCAGTCAACTACTACACTGACAGACTGCATGAAACTTCTTTATGTGGGTATGTTTGACCTTACTTTATCCACTGCTCATCCATCATAGATTAGTACAGTTACCAACCTTAGTTGGTGAAAAAAGGTAAGTCATGGGCTTGTCATGTCTACCTAATACTAGGATAATACTTTATCTTAGTTTACATACTCTAGCATCTTTAGTATTTTGTCTAATTGTATTTTCCAGCTGGTTTTCCAAGTATAACCGACTGTAGATAGTAGTATATATAGTTCTCATTATAAGCTTATTAGAGCATGCTTGTAAGAGTCTTCTAATCTTTGAGTTGAGAATTAATATATACAAGTATCTTGAAAAACTTATTCTTGTGTCTTGCTTACTTAATATATTACTATCAACTGTTAGAAGATTCTGCTTCATCGTTTGAGTGAAACCAAGTGAATTTAAGAGAGAACCATTATGTTAAGTGACTTGTAACGATCTTGTAATTAGTATCAGAGCATCCAGGCTCTTGATTGTGAGATCTTACCATACCAAATCATCTTGACTTTTCACTTATACACTCACCTCACTCAAAATGGCCACGAACCAGAAATCACCAGAATTTAAAATGGGAACGATGAGTAAAGCTCCTATCATCACTCCTCAAAATTTCAGATCCTAGAGGATGCAGATTGAAGGCTTCATCAAGTATTAAGACAACCAAATATGGAGATCTATCATTAGTGGTCCTTACAAGCCAAAGGTGGCATCACCTGATGGCAAAGGTGCCATGATAGAAAAGGATGTTGAAGAAAATATATTCTTTATCCTCCATATAATGACCATGCA
Source organism: Flaveria brownii (assembly GCA_018326445.1). Classification (NCBI taxonomy): domain Eukaryota; kingdom Viridiplantae; phylum Streptophyta; class Magnoliopsida; order Asterales; family Asteraceae; genus Flaveria; species Flaveria brownii. The sequence goes on from BJCN01306664.1 coordinate 9,499, forward strand.
TACATAATACTACATAACATTTATTGCATCATATTAAGCATGCTCATTATCTTTCATTCTTTCATTATCTTTCACTTCATCATAAGCGAGGTTGCACAAAGCAAGAGCTCGATATTGATCGACAACGAATGTCGATCCCCGTCGGTACACATCATCATGGTAGCTAACCCCCGATAGTTGATCCACACTGCAAGGCACATAGCCCGCTCATGAATACGGATCCATCATCACACGTCAGACTCACATAAGTGAAGTCTATCATAGTGATTGCAAGACTTTTCATCATCAAACGGGCCCGGGGTAATATTCGTTAAGTTCCACTTCTCATTAATATTATCTTCCACTTAATATATAATACGTAACTTATTAGGTACACCACATACCAAGTACTAGTCATCATAACACATAACCGACCATTTGCGGGACAACGGGGGTTCCGGGTCTGCAGCCCCTGACAGCGGGTTCTAGGGGCAACAGCCCCTAGTGGGGTCCAAGGGGCAACACCCCTGGCTTATGTTTACTATG